>PNEQ01072562.1:0-17781 GCA_003012365.1 Medauroidea extradentata
ATGTTGTATTCATCATGTTGTGACAAGTACTGTAACTTGTGTTAATGAATATAAACACCCCATTGAACTGAATTACCTTGTTTTCTCCTTTCATGAGATTAACCTGTGTACCAACCATGATATCTAATACAAGGCGAGTGATATATGTCTTGCCCTCTATTTATGTAAAAGATGACACCCTGTGCTAGCGAGTAGAGTTCGTCCTTGATGGCTCACTCAGTAGTCACTCGCTGAGTCGAGGATAACTCTATTACCAACTACTCTAGAAGAACCACACCAATGTCTCATGCTCTTTACCTCGAAGGTCTTCTAGATACACACACTGCTTGCATTAAGCAATCTTGCTTGCAACCCCGCACCTCTAGCGCAGGGGGATTAGCGTCAATTTGGTCTCGTTAATTGTAGCACCCAATAATCTCCTTGTTCCAGCTGCTCTGTCGTCTGGAGCTTGGTGGCAAATATGGCAGCACTGCATCTCTGCAGTGATCATGAACCCGGGTAATGCTACACATGTTTCAAAATTGGTATCAGAAGTGGAATGCTACCTGTTTTCCATCATTCGTCTGTATGTCGGAAATTACAGTCTGTCATAATTTTTTACTGTCTTGCCATGTCGTGCCCAGTCGTACTTGATAATTTCATGAATATTTTCATGTACTGGATTGACGTATTACGAGACCTGCAACCTTTAGTATTACTGGACTTAAGAACCTACATTGTTGGTACTGTAGTACGCAGTGCATGCAGCCACGATGTGTCTTGGAACAAGCGCTTCTGCCCACCCTGCAAGGTCAGCCCACTGTCTATCAGCCCACGCTCCTTCATGCCTTGCTCTTTTGTGCGCATTACCTTTCCGACTTCCCTGTCATCTACTGTCTGAAGAGCCTGGAAAGCAAATAACGTGAACCTCTGCGCAGCGTATCAACACATACAGCACATTCACGATCCTCGTGCCCACTTGAAGTTTTTCATGCAGCTTGGACTGCGACAACGCTGTAGTGAGGTGATATGCTCTTACCTGTTATTCTCCACATGTCGGGGTCACCATATAAAACGTAATCCTGGAAACACGCGAGCTTGACCACCAAACAGCCCTGAATCAATTAACATCCCAACTTGATAGCATGGAGAATGAAAATGCAGAACTTAGGAGACATGCCACCAGTACTCCTCTTAATACAAATGGGAATAATACCATTTTGTCTATTTCTTGTAATTATGAGTCGCAAAAACCTAAATGCAAGTTCTAGTTAGAGATTTATTATCAGTTACGAAGGAAAATGACAAAAATGTTAATATTTCTGAGTCTACTGTGTCTTCATAGCTTCGACATGTCGGTATGAACTCATTCTATGCACTTTGCAAACCATTGATAAACGATCTGGCTAAAAAGTGACACAAAATGTGGTGCAAGGCTCGGCTTGGCTGGTTAAAGGAGGCTAGGAGGGGTGTTGTATTTTCCAACTAAAGCCTATTTGAACTATTTCCTAGACACAGAATCAGAGTCCGACTACGAAGGCTTAAAAATTCTTCAGTTCAGGCTGGTGGCAAGGCCATAATGATTTGGGGTTGTACCACATCTAAGGATCCAGGGGAGCTTTCTTTTGTTGAAGGGACTATGAATAGCATAGAATACTGCAAAACAATGGAGGAAGTCGTGCTACTGTTGGTTAAAAATCTGCTTGGTGAAAATGTTATGTAGCAACATGACAATGCTCTGTATCTCACATCTTGTTTCACCAAGGCCTGGTTTTCTGAGCAAGATATTGAGGTTATTCCATGGCCGGCAAGGAGCCCTGACCTAAACCGGATTGAAAATGTATAGAACGTAATGGTTCAAGCAAAGTCCTAAGAATATGATAGAGCTGAAATTTATGTGGGTGCATATTTGGCTGAACATTTCCAGGGAGGAGTGTGTGAAGGTTATCGACTCCATGCCGAAGAGGATCATTGAGTGCTATAGGGCTAAGGGAGGCCCCATTGACTATTAAACCATGCACCTTTTATTGTATGTATATACTATATAAAAGTTATCACTGAAATTCTTTGTTTACATGACTTTCTTTGAAAGTGTGTGATTTTGTAGGCATGTCCCTAATGTTTCTGTCAATACTGTACTTGAAACTATGTTCAAATAATAGCCAATAAAAAGAAAATTTTCCAAGAGAAATACCTACCACAAAGCTATTTACAGTCACAATATAAATGCTGTGTTAAAGTTTTTTGTTTAGACCTAATGAGTTTCATTATTATTAGTTACTCTTAAAATTAAATCCTATTTTTTAAAACAATATGTTCTTAATCTAACCATGTATGTAACATGTCAAAATTTTATTTACAGTGAAAAGTACACATACAAAAGTATCTACAACACATACTCCCATTTCAATATTGTGTCATTCTGATTCAAATCAACCAAGAAAATAATGATTTGTTGCTGACATATTTTATTTCTTCTTAAATGTTTGTTACTAATTCTTGCATGTATCAGGGAGTTATTTTTTTATTACTTTTGGTTTTTACTGATTTTTTTTTGCTGTGGCGGAAGTTTTTTTTTTTTATAATTAACTTCAAGTTAAATAACTTTTTAGTGTTAATTATATCAGCAAGAAACAAAACCATCTTAATCTGCATGAAACCACCTATAATTTGTATTCTCGACGGACTTGGTATTGAAGAAAAAACCAAAAATTAAAATACAAAATTATGTTTGAAATTGCGACAGTAAACAATTTAAAAATGAAAAATTCATACAATGAAGTGACACCTTCAGTATATTTTAAGTGCGATATACTATTATCCGCTATGTGGTACAGCATTTTTAAGCCTTAAACATCTTTTTAATTTTTCTTGTTACCTATTTTTTACTTAAAATATCTGAAATGGGACAGCAGTTAAAAATCTGAAATTTTATCCAAATACTTGTCTAACAAGTGGTAATGGACGTTTACAATTGCATGATTGTATTTTAACTTCACGTTATGTAAAAAAATATTTAAAAAATTGGTTTATAAAATGGATGAAAACTGTTATGGGATGCTGTAAAACATTAAATTAATAAAGAAGTCCTGCAATATGAGTTAGAGTATAACATAAAGATTTTAAAATGTTATCAAAAATATATATTCTACAAAATCTAAATTTAAGATAAGACCTCTGTAAAAGAAAAAAAAAGAATACTTACATTTTAGTTTTAAATGTTCTCAATCTTTTTTGACTTCCAAGTTTACAAAATATCAACGTAATTTTTAAAAATTCTCTGTCTTATGTTACTGTACTAGGCCATAGATGATTGCAGTATTATACAGTTTAGGTATTTAAAAGGATAATTTTTCTGTAATATTGTAGGTATGACCAGTGGCAGTTGTTACAGGTACTCACACTTTGTCGGTTTTTAAAATCTTGAAGGAAGTTTGTGGTCCGTGGGGATGGAAGAAATGAATCAAGTCACCGTTTCCTTCACATATGTTTTGTAACTTTACTTATCCACTGCTTTTCAACTTATATGCATGCAACACAGCCATTTGCTTTTTTGTAGACTTTTGCTGGTAATCACAGAGAATTGAAACACTATGTTCTTTGCAGTCAACCCATTTTGAATTTATGTAGCATCTCAGGAATAACTGGTGGGAGCAAATCTGTGGTGTTATATTTTTTCTGGAATTTTTATATTGGTTCAAACCACGGTGTTGCTTTGATTTTATTTTCTTAAATTTTACCAGCACATGTAAATGCATAAGAAATACTTTTGATACTTTCAGAACCAATTTGTGTATTTCTTCAGCAGACAGTATCTGGTCTGAGTAGGGCCTTAGCAAATTGGTCATGGTAACTGCCATCTTTGTCCCCCCCTCCCCCCACTCCCCGAATACCATCACATGTAATATTTCTGCGAGATTTGGCATAACATTTCCATTTTGTTTCATAACCAAAATCTTTGGCATGGTTGCAAATATTTTCAAAAAAATTTAGTTTTAATATTTGCTTCTATCTCCATGACTGAAGTAAATAATTTTTTTTCACAGATAGTGCAATAATTTGTATATCCTGTGTCAGATTATTTTCAAAGCAGTGTACTGCTGCTGTACAATGTTCCAGATGGTCACTGATAACTCAAAGGCTCCTTGAACATGCTTCACTGTCATTTATGTAATAATATACTAAAGGATATTGGGTGGCCTGAAGGTTAAGCCAATGAAAACTTTGGATTTTATCTTTAACCAAGAATTAAAATTGTTCTGCAAAGTCAGTCAAAGTGATGCAGAAATCTCCAATCAAGCTTTCTTTAAGTTCTTTTAAGTATTTTTACTGAACTGATGAAATGGTGTTTTTTTAAGCATAATCTTTTCTATTAGAGCATCGCTTAACAGAACATCTGTGATCATGGTAACTCTGTCAGTACTAATCAATCGTTTATGTTTGACTTCATTTGGGAAATCTACTTCGTTTTGAAGAATTTCCGTTAATACAGCCAGTCTTCGATGAGAGATATATTAATCAAACATGCAAACTGCCTTTTCTACATCATAAACTAGAAAATCTAATAAGTCTGTATCTTTTACAGTGATTTTTAAGCCCTCATCTTTAGTTTGAAGTTCTGATGATACTTGTGTGTGTGCACACATACTGTCACACACACATTGTGTGTTACTGATGATCTTGGCAACACACACTGCTTAAATATTAAGGTAGCCTCCTACCTCAAGCTTCAACTGTGTTGCAGTGTGTTCGTAAACTGGTTTTTTCTACGTAAATATTGCAAGTTTGCCCGTTGTGCCAATGCACGAAAAGAAAACAAACTTCAGACAAGATCGGAACCTCATTGTTAAGACACCATGCTCATTAAAAACACTGTTTCTAAGCCCTCAAACATGGCTAAAAACGGCCTTTTCAGACTCCCGTACTTCCAAATGTAATAACCGGATTTATGTGAAACTTAGATTGCAGCCTCCACTGAACTTAGTTGCAGACTTTCCACCAATAAAATTATATGGTTACCGCTTAGTGTCCCATAGTAAAAACCATTCGGCGGGAACCTTGCACGCTAGTTTAGTGCTTGGTTCGTTGAGACGACGCAGCATTTGATGCGCGCCTCAAGGTCGACCTTACTGCTCCGTCGCTTTTCAGCCTCTCACGTGCAGGTAGATGGTGCCCTTAAGGCACAAAATAAAAAAATTCCAATTTTATATCCAAGATGTCGCTGCTTGAATTTTTCAGATATTTAGTTTAATGTTAGCAAAACCAATTTCTTATATTCATTAACTTTCTTGCCAATAGATACACAATCTTCCTTTCCAGGGCACACATTACTCTTTTCATCGTCCTGATAAAATTCTACTACAGCATTTACAACGTCTTCACATAACGTATTGTCCACTTTTTAGGTAAGTTAAGAAGAATACCTTGAAATGACATCAGTTTTCTTGTTAGTCATACGTGGTAGTCTGTTACATAAAACTCCTCACAAATTCTCTTTTAACAATGGATCAGGTAGCAAACAAATAATTTTGATTTTATTCTTCTTTGCTTGCTAACACACATTTTTCTTTTAACCATTTTACTAATTCATCATATTCATATTCAATTGGTCTACTTGTGGATGAAGTTGCTCCTAGATTTACTTTTCCGTCAAATTACTTCTTACAGTGCATGTCATATTATTTTGCTTTTTCTTTTCACTGCAGATAATCGTTGAGACTTGTTCATTGTTATTGTCTTTGAAACAGGAGATATAAGTAAATGTACACAAACAACCTCAATGGTCCCCAATTCCTCTGGTTCAGCAATCTACAAAGAATTTGTCAATATTTCTTCATCATTTTCATGTTGGGTTTCTTCACACAGAAATATTTTTTTTTTATAACAGGAAGGAAATAATTTTTTCATGGTATTAAATCTACAGGGATATTTTTTTCTTTTTATTTAAGTATTCAAACTGATTTGCCCTCAAACTATTCCTTATTGTTCTTTTATGACACTGAAGTGGATCATAACATGTTCTTCGAAATATGTGATTATGCTTTTCTATATATTTAGTTATGTGGTACGAACTAAAAAAAAATATTTTCAGAAACTCTTAGTTTTAGTGAAGTTTGTTTCATTTTCAGGTAGATCATTTACTTGAAAACTTCTTGCGGGTATAGTTTGGTAGCAAGTTTTACGACAACATTCATTTACAGTTCATCCAACGCAACATTCCATTGTGGGCCAAGTTAAACATCATAACCACACACCAGCACAGCCACTAAATAACTAAAATACAATGGTGAGTTAAATTCAGTATGATGTAGCATTTTGTAAACTATCAGACATATTTTCAGGGGCAGCGGTTGTCAAGTGACCATAAGATTCGCATCCCACCATAGCAATCCGGGTTCAATTCCCAGCGGGGTGGTCCCTGGATTTTCGCATGTGGGAATCATGCCAGACAGTTGGTCAGTGGGTTTTATCGAGGATTTCCTGTTTCCTCCGCCCCTTCATTCCAGTGTTACTCCTTACTCGCATCGTGTCACCCCTCACCAACGCTAAAGACCTAGATGTTAACAGCTGACCAAACTCTCTTCACTCACCTATTTTCACTATGTCATTAATTACCTTACCACATCCTCTTCTTGTGCCGAGCTTGCTGCAAAGTCAGGTGACAGATATCTTCCGGTCAGATAAGTCATCCATAGATAATGTGGTGCTTACAGGCTACCCAACAATGTGCCACCTCTGGCCTAGTTGGCCTAGTTACAATTTTTTTTTTACATAACTTGTTAAAACTTATGATGCCATTTTGTGTGTCCATTACCACTTGTTAGAAGAGTATTTTCAGAAAATTTCAGATTTTTAACTGCTGTCCCTTTTTTAAGATATTTCAAGATAAAAATAGGTAATTTAAAGAAAAATGTAATATTTAAAACTCGTAAAAAAGTAAGCACAGATATTTAAGGCCTAAAATGCTGTAACATGTAGTAGGCAATGGTATGTTTCCATAAATAAAATATTGAACAGCTGTTTTATTGTTTGCATAATTTTTTTAGTTACTAATTTTCACAATTTCAAACATAATTATTAAATTAAAATTTTTGTCTATTTTTTTGAATGCCTAGTTAAATTTAGAGAACATAGATTAGAGATGGTTTAGTGAAGATTAAGATGGATTTTGCAAAATAAGATATCATTAATACTAAAAAAGTTAATTAACTTTATGTTGGCTATAAAAAATTCCAAAAACAATACATCAGCCAGAACAAAATTATCTGTGAAAGAAACAGAATACAATAAATAAATAAAATATTTGCTTCAACTCCCAGGTAACCAATAAAAAATATCTATGTAAGAAATAAAATGTATCATCATCCCCCATTGGTAGAGCCACGATTTTATGGTGAAAAGATTTTTGCAACATTTGGTTTCGATGCATCATGTGCACGTCTACAGGTCGGCTACGTCGTCCGTGATTGGATAATTATACTCTCACTTGCCTTGGCAAATTACAGACGTAAGGAGTCACAATAATCATATTCTGATTGGCGCAGTCAAATGAGAAACATGTCTGAACAAAGACACGCTGCCAATAACCTTGAAACAGAACTGCCGATGTGCACGAGAGACACTGAAACAAAGTGGGGCAAAAATCTTTTCGCGACAAAATCGTGGCCCTACCCATTGGTTGAACTGAAATAGACTGACCCTATTAGTTACAATATTTCACAATAATTTATAGATAACTAGCATTTTTTTTTCTTTCCTAGAACATTTCACAAATCCGTAATTTGTACTTCTGTAACAAAAATTAAAATTACATATGTTATAATTCCATTTTTGGAGTCTTTATTTGTAGGGACTGGATTTTAAATAAAGCAACTTATAGGAACATTATTTTGGTTTAGGAAGATTTAGGGGCGTTAGGGACCAAGTATGAGTAGTTTCAACGCGCCACTTGTAGAAGTTGTTCAGGATATACAGTGAACCTCGATAACTCGGACCTCGATGTCCCGGACTTCAGATAACTCGAACAGAATTTTTAAAAAAATTTAAAAATTTTTAATTAATTATTTTTTGGTTAAAAGACATAAAATCGTTTCTGCTGGATTTAAATTCATCACATTATATTTTAGAACAGTATTAAACTTTATAACAAAGTCGTCCATCGCTACTTAGACTTTAATAATCCCACAGTAAATATCTGGCAAGTTCCGTGTGGTAAAATGTTGCTAGCGAGGCGCGCGACGCGTGAGTAAAGATGCAACGCAACAGGCCGACCTCTCACTTCTTTATCTTTCCTCCTTCTTCGTCCAACGAGCCAGGCACGCACGTGTATCGTAAATAAACATTTCAGCATGGGGCTTGTGAAATGACGGTAACTAACTGTGGGTTATAATGACACATAAACGGAAAATTATTTTGTTCTGGTATGTACAATAAGTTCAGGGTTGCAAAACAAATTGTCCCGGACATTAAAAAGGAAAATTAAAAATTATTGCTTTGCATTGCAATGCAGAAAAATTGGTGAGAGTGTTTTACGCCCCTTTAACAACGATCTTTTCAAGAGCCGATGTGGGTGGTGAAAGAACAACACAACATCCATGCCCAAGCCGGACACGATGAGTCACGCTTGCTTGTTGATGATGCTCTGTTGATAACGTAACGGCGTCTAGAGAGTTGTAACGTTTTAAGCGTGAATCGGATTTGTTTATAAACTACTTCACTGGAAATAATAGCGTACATGTAATGGACCGTAAAATGTAAACGTCTTATGCGGGATAATTTTTAACGATTTTCATTGAGTGACGCACCTGAATGGATTAACAAGATTTTGAAATCTTAATTTTTCCATTTTCTATACACCGACAAAATATTTTTCTTTATTTTAGAAGAAATGTTCACGTTATGAACGAGTAAGTATAGAAAAAATGTACACTTGATATGTTCTACACAAAAAAAATTTAGAAGGTAATTTTTTGAAAATCCCTTATAATGGCCGCACCTCATTTTTTGGGCCTAAAATTTGGTCAAAAATATGCGGCGATTATGCGAGTAAATACGGTAACTCTGTAGAACATGATTAAAATTTTATTGCTATATAATATGACAGTTTGTGTAAGAATACAGCTGTAAATTATGTGTTCTATGATGCAATTTACATACATAAAATTATATTTTAAAATTAGTAGTGTTAAAATGTGTTTACACATATACAGTGACCCAGAAGGATTGTTAATTACAGTACGGTTTTTATTCATGTATACGAGGAAAATTATTTTTATACCTTTGTAACTTTAAAGGAGGGTAGAGTAACTATCTGGCTAGCAACTGGCTGCTGCCACTACTCTGTGACATACGGACGTAAGGTATTTTTCAATGTAAACATCTTGTGTGAGATGCGTGTGGTCACGTGTGGCGTTTGTATTGCACGAGACTGCACCGGTTGACCTTGACTACTTCCGCTTGCAACCTCCCTAGCTTATCTCCAACGATCATTTCTTATCTCTCTCACACATGTACGCACATTGGTTGTCGCCAGCCAGACGAAAACTTTTATGTGATAGAAGGGTGCCTGGTGCTATCTTCTAGCACAGAGATAAAAATAAAGGATCAGCCAGAAGTAGCAGCATGAAAAATAAATAAAGAAATGACTGCCCACATTGTTTGACATTCTTTTATAGTCCTCCACGTTACGTTAATTTTCCCCGTAACTTGATACGATAGTTACGTACAAAACAGTATTTATAGCAGCCTCTTTTGCTTGTAGAAATAATATCGTACTAATTTCTTCACATTTTTTGTGATTAATGACTGATTACCCCACCTCTCCGGACACCCCTCGATAACACGGACAAATCGTAACTCGGACAGCTTCTCCCCCCTTTTAGTCCGAGATATCGAGGGTTCACTGTACTTAAAAAACACCTTCCCAGTCATCCCCCATTTGTTGATTTACCAAGCCCACAACCTTGAGACATGCAGATCACAGTATTTTGGGGAAGCCTCTCATACTTAAAATACATGAGAATAGGGCACTATTCAACACCTGCATTTGCATTGATAAAGCAAGTGAGGCACTCTTTTTTTATCTATGTTGACCTTTTTATAGACCTTTTTTTAGCCTTTCTCAGTTGATTAACCCATAGTCTTTCGAATTCAAATAGAATTATTTATCATCGCTGTTGAATACATACCTTGGGTCTTCAAAAATAGCTTGCTGGTCCAGAATGTAATGTTGATCTCCTGGAACCATGCAGCATGGCTCACTGTCAAATTTTACAGAGTTTAGATTGGGACTTCCAGGTACCACTTCATAAAACCACTGTATCACTTGTTGCCAGGACAGTTGTTCACAAAAAGAGTTTTCCTGTTTATGTCCTTAACCAAATATTTTAACAGGTCGTCCCTCATAATTGCAAAACCTGCTTTGCAACTTTTTGCTGTCCACAGCACCAAATTTTTCTTCTTCGGCAGTGAGATGCATAACGATGCCCATTTTTTTTCTGCCGTCTTCCCAGATGATTTGTTGTGCAGGGTTCAAATGGCATACCGTGTTATGGCAGCCCCAAGGGCAGACATTTCCTCATGGACATCGCTCAGATTTGCCTCCATGACAACATAGTCATATTTGTAACGCTTTGACATTCTAACATGAAATTTAAGAACAGTTTCAGGTTAGTTACTGACTACGTTTCCTTCTTGTTGGAGCAAATAAACAAAACAAACCTAATTTTTAATGATGGGTTAAACATAAATTTATGACATGTCTTACTTGTGGTATAGTAACAATAATCTATCGAATCCTGGGCTGCTATTGAATCTCATTTGTTTTCCCTTAACAGTCTTATTCACATTTACAGTTAAAATGTAGGTTAATTGGGAATTCCATCTTAATAACATAAATTTTTTTGTAACATTCACTTTTAATAACTGAATTGTGGAAATATAGAGTTTACTACAATTTCTTGTGTCATTATGTTACTAAGTTGGGCTTATTAGCATAGTGTGTTGAAAATAATAATGTGAATGTTGAAGAATTTTAGATTTTATAATAATTATTTTTGAATTTTGTGTAAAGGTTGAATTTTTAAAAGTGTTGTGTTAAAATTCAAATAGTGAATTTAATTATCCACAGTTTCCTTTGTTGCCATGTAAATATTAATACAAACCAGTTGAGTATGAAATACATAAATTAATTTTGTAAACTAGTTTTTAATTTGACGTGGTATATTTTTAAATATGGATGTTTTAAGGTTTTTAAGGAGGAGTGCTTTCATGTAAAATATTATGTGTAGTACCTATTTGTGGGCGCCTAATTTTAGGTCAAATTGCATTTAGTTGAGAAAGTATGTACCAAAAAAATTTATTTGTGTGTATGCAGAAACTATTTTTTTTTATTTTGGAAATGAAGGGAGAATCTTTTAAATGACTGTAAATAACATGCATTTTTGAAGTTTATCAATTTTTGAAATTAAAATTCTGAATAAGGTGGTGTCTGATGAAAATTTTTGATGTATTTGCCCAAATCAGTGTTACTTTAAAATAAACGTTTACAGTTAAACATAAAAATCATAACAGTACAAAATTATTGAAAGCATATATGTGTTGTTATAAAAAAATATTAGATATGAATAAGCAATTTCCTTAACATTCATTTTGAAAAGAAACAGTAATAGTCAGAAAATAGTCTTATGCTTGGGGAAGTAATTAAGAATTTACTTTTTGAGATGCAGTGTTATTACATGGTAAAACTAAAAAATTTCAACTTTTTATTGTGTGATTGAAAAACAGGGGTTTGAAGTACTTTTACTATTGTAAAAGTAACCAGCTATATGTGTTGAGAGATACAAACAGTGTGAAATATGTGCAGAAGATAACGATAACTAGTTTTTTTAATGTGGTGTTGATACCCACATTATTGTTTAAAATATTTTTTCAAGTTTGTTATGAAGATCAGCCCATTGTTTTTAATTGATTTATCTTCCTGTCCCATGGGTTTTGGGTAAACAAGAAATTATATGGCTATAAGATTGTGTCCCGTAGTTGTTTGAAGCAATATGTATTACGGAAGGTATTGTATTCATAGAAGGATCCATAAAAGAAAAAAATATGTGATGTACATAGGTGAAACAAATTGAGCCCATGTAGTTGTAAAATTATAATCACATGGAAGCACAATGAATTTAACTAAAGCTGGCCGTTCACCTGTTTTTGTATCAGGTTTTTTACATTATTTTTGGTAATATTTTGAAACAAATTCAAGTAATTTTTCCATAAAAGTTAATATTATTGTAAAGCAATTTTTAGGAACAACTTAATTAATAAATAACAATATTAATATACCCCCCACAGTTTGGGACATATCTCGCAACTATGGTCATAAATAAAACTAATTGTTTTGCTGCTATGTCTGCAGATCTCAACAATTCTATTTCTAAGTGCATAAAATATTAAACACACAAAATGCCATTTTCTAACATCTTGCACATTACAACAAAAATTTTGTTTCATAAGCTTTTAGTACAGGTTTTTTTTTTTGTCTTGCATCTTGTGTATTATTGTTGCTGACATTAAGTTTTTAAATTTAAACGATTTGCTGAGTCACGAAAAAAAAAAGATATATCACGTATTATAAATAATTCATTTGAATATAATAAAAGCACAATATTTTAAGTAAATACTATTATGTTTATTTTGTTTACAGATTGTGGTGTGGGTGAACAGCCATAGGCCAAGAGTTATTGGCACATACAAAATATTACAAGGCTGTGATAACAGTGTGTTAGGCAGAGTTGTAAAGTTATGTCTGTTAACTTTGTAGTACAGTATAAGTTCATAGAAATGTATGATTTTTAATCTATACAACGGCTTCCAAATATCTAAACAAAAAAAAATAGTCAAGTGAGCACTTTTGTAAACAATCTTCTCATAAAAAAGTAAAACCAAGAAAATCTCTTTTATTGTGGTCCCAAATGTAACTTATCAAAATACTGGTTGACTGTAAAAATGTCATGAGGACATCAAAAGTGCTCTTATCACTTCATTGGTAGAAGGAGATCATATATATTTCCCTTTCATATTAAACATGCATATTTTAAACGGTAAATATTTTAATAGTTTTCTGAGTTACTGAAATTATAATAATCCGTATTATAGTCTGCAGTTGAAACCAGTTGCCTATGTAGTTTAATTTAAAAAAAAAGAAAAGGGTAACCTTATAATTGTTTAAAATTACATAACTACTATACAGTATTGTATGCACCTCACATATGCTCTACTCTAGTCCAATCACTGTGGCTCATATTGGTATATTTGTTCACTTATTTTATTTTCTGAATCTTTATTCTCTGGCTTGTTCTTTACACATTGTTGCACATGCACACACACCACACATCACACCACAACACACACACACAAAAATTTATATTATTAGCAGCTTCACTGCATTTGCAATTCACTGTAGAACTCTGAATATTTTAAGTGTAAACTGTTCATGAAATTGGCAAGCATGTATAGTGTGATCAAATTTTAGTAATTTTTTAACTGAATCTGAGAAAATTTTTTACGATAACTGTATGTAGTTGAAACATTTTTTTCTGTGTATACACATAATACAAAACCATAACATGAGCTGAAAGATTTAATAAGTAGGCGTGTAAACTGTGTTAAAAATTTATAAAACAGCAGTACGTACTATTAGCAATTTTTATATCAGTTTAGCACAGTACTGTAATGTCATTTAAGTATAATTTTATGAAGTTTTTACTGGTGCAGAAATTTACATAATTGTTCATTGAACTAAAAACCATATAATTTCGTAATGTTTTCAATTTTTTCTGTTAGGAATAATTTATTTTAATGTTGAGTTGATAACTTATTATTGTAGGCCTACTTATTAAAATTAAGTTTTTTGTTATGAGCTATTCAACTTTAATGTGTGAAATACTAGGATGATTGGCAGGAACTGTAGTTCTTTGATTTAATTTCACCTCAATTTGTGTAGTTTTGGAATAGTGTCGCTCAGATTTATGTGCCAATTATTAAGTTAAATTGATCGCAATTTCAGGGTAATGTTGTTGCCTTTGTATTCAAGGTTTTAATTATATTGTTAAAGTATTATATATTTCATCATTCCCAGTGTCTCTTCAGTTAAATCAAGGCTCTGTATATTAACTGTTCTGGTTTTTCTATTAATTTAAGCTACTGTATGTTACATGTGACCTGACCTACTGTACCATATGCTAAAACAACTTTTCACTCAGCTTCTGAGCAGCCTTTGTCCCTTAAGTTGTTGTGATAAGTTTTAAGTGGGCAGAGTTTCCATGTTAATGTCAGGTAACATTATCATACTATAAGTGTGAGTAATCACAATCAATTCAGTGCACTTTGTTGTTTTTACTTTACGAAATTTATTCAAAATGGCCAAGTTTATCTTCAAAGGTCTGTCATTAAAAAATAACCTTATCGTGTATCATGTTATCCACTAAAAATTGATGTTTTGCAAACTGTGTACATTGACATATTTATTCATAAACATTTCCAACTTTTTCTCCAATTCTGCACCCTAATTGTAATAGTCGAATGGTAAAATTTTACAAAACAGGTTTCACACTCTTTAACTGTTTCTTGTTATTTTTTTTTTTTTTTTCATCACACCTCCCACAAATGAGACATTTTCACTAGTGACCAAGGATACCCATCTTAACAGATTTTTAAGGGAGCCAGAGTGATAAATAAATGATGATTATGTAACATATATTATTTTATGAGAAAAATTATTTAGCATGAGGGATATTACAAATGTTTCAATGATATGTACACATGTACGATACAAAATTTTTATTATCTGGAAATTATTGCTTTGTTTTCACTTATGTTACATAATTTTATTTTTAGCCAAAAAGTGTTAATACGATTTACCAGCCTTCAGTGTTTTCGGAAAAAGTTTGTTAATTTAGGTTTTATTTGGGGGTGGGGAACGGGGACATTAATTGAAAAGTAGATATACCCACACCCCAAGTCAAAAAAGAAGTGTATGCAGACTTTTCCCCATAAAAATTTAGTTTTTAAGGTGCAAAATGAAACTATTTATGGTTTTTTCATAGCAAAAAATTTAAGTATACCACTTTAAATAATGGTTAAACTGTATTTTAAAATTGAACTATTCTTTAAAACGTAAATTGGGTTATGGTTCCCTGCAACTCCCCCCTGGATCTGCCTCTGACAAGTCTGGTGTTATGAGGTTAGGTTAAACCTGCACAATATTGATAGTTTTTACTTAAATCAAGTTTATAAGAAAATGTTACAGAGTTTTGCAATGCTTCAGAAAATTAAATTTTTAAATGTTGCATTACATTTGTATTTACAAAACAGAACACAGTTTTAACTAAGATATTTCAAAGTATGTACCATAAAATTTTCATAGTAACTAATATCACAACTTTTTTAAATATTTCACATCAATCTGATCAAAATTTTTGCTATAAATTAAGACAAAAGCAAGGATCAAGGGATGTAAAATTTGCAAAACTTTAACATAGTTTTATTTATAGTGTGATTGAGGACCTTCTTGGCTTTATTTCAAAGCAATCATTCTTCTTGAATAATTTGCACGAGAATGTAGAAAACTCTGTAATATGGCCTTAATGGTATTGGTGCTTGATAGCAGTATGTTGTTTTTCTACCCGATTTTTATCACAAACTGATATAGTTCAGATCATGAAGAATACTTTTGTACATCTTCCAATGACCCAACGACAATGCCTGGCATGAATAACACACGCGAAAACTTAGTTGGCCCTGCTGGGTATTGAACCCAAATCATTCTTGGTGGGAGGCAAATGCTCTGTCCGTGGCTCCTCATACATTGTGTTTGTCAGTTGTGGCCGATTATCTGTCTGATATTTGCAATGATGTTTCAAGTTTCTTCATCCTAAATTTTTTTAATAGCTCAGCAAACAGTATAGGTGTGTTTTTGCAAAAGGATTACATGAAATGGAGGATAAGGTAAATTTCACTGAGCCATGTACCATGAATTATTTATGGAATGTAACATATAGTTTTCTTTTGTTTAGTTGAGTACAATGTAATAAAGTAGTGAGAAATTCAAGTGCACAAGCTTCAAAAGTCGAACAAAGTTAACACAACATGCAGAAAGAACATTATTACGTATTAAATGAGAAATTTCATGTACTATTTTGGTAAAGGCCAGGCATTTTTTGTTCCTCGAAAAATACGTTCGGACGAAAAGAAAACACAAAAAAGAGGACTTGTCCTCATTTTGATAACGCATCTTCAGTGTAATTAACCGGTGCTCCGTACAAGGCAATATGTTTCAACAAAACTAACAAATCATATAACGACCATAGTGGACAAATATTTAACGTATTTAACTACAATAAATGCACCATATTATGCATAAAGGAACCAAACACGATATTTTATTGTTCTGAAATTAGTAGCAAATACATAAATTTAAAACTTAAAAACATTAGTAACCTATATTTCCTTGTACGGAATCAGGTCCTGCAATTTTGTCATGTATGCAATTGCAGTTAAATGCAGGTGTTTATCATTGAACCTAGATTTTCTCAGTTGTATCACAATGGCACTTGGTTCTTTTATGCATAAAATGGTTCAAATATTCATTGCCTTGTTAGTGAAGAGAAATTATACGAATTACTGTGTTAATAAATTCAAGACATTTCACATTTCAGGCTTAACAGATTTAGTCTGCATATATA
Source organism: Medauroidea extradentata (assembly GCA_003012365.1). Classification (NCBI taxonomy): domain Eukaryota; kingdom Metazoa; phylum Arthropoda; class Insecta; order Phasmatodea; family Phasmatidae; genus Medauroidea; species Medauroidea extradentata. The sequence goes on from PNEQ01072562.1 coordinate 16,716, forward strand.
ATTGTAACCAATGCCATATTTTAATACATAACTGCTAGTTTGTGGAAACCAAAGGTTAAGTTCACTGTCTGAAGTTTTATTTTTAAAAATTTAACACAATTTGGAACATCTGTTAGGGTGGGGGCTCAGGCCCCCCTTTGCCCCCACTGCCCTAATGGGCACCCTGGCTTATGACTGATTTGTTAAATTGTGAAACATATATGAAAATATGTGTACATATATGTATCCTAGCACTTACCTTGAGCCGTAAAAGGCCCAATATACTCTCTACTCAGCTGAAGGCCTCGAAAAACAAACACTCCGAAGGCTTAACCCCACGGATAAGCTCACACAAACAAGGCAAGACTCAGCAAAACTCCTACCTATTCTTATAGATGTAGTCTGCAAGGGTAAGGTTTGTCAACAGCATTCTTGAACAAAGAAAAATCGGGCAAAATCACTAATCACCAATATATTCAGGTACTTTTTCAAATTTACAAGACGTTACAATGTTAAGCATACATCCAATTGGGCTTCGTGCTAAATGCGCACAGTTCAAATTTACACACTCTCAAATCGTGTCAACTGCCCACCACATATACAATAAAGGGCCAGATACTTATTATAATTACAATCATAGGCATTGAGTTTTCCACCACAAAACCTTAACAACACTCATAACATTCATACGCATTTAGTTAGTCTCCAGCAGTTTTCGGGAAATCAGAAGGTTAGAAGACAATCTCCTTGTCTGAGGGCGACATTAAATTTTCACCAGCTCATTGGCCTGCGCAATTCCAGGCACCTTAGCATTGTTTGCCGTTATGCGGCTCTCCCGGTCTCGCTAATGGCTCCGCTTGACATACAGGAAAAAAGGGAAGCTAAATGTTTGCTATTTGCCCCAATTCGAATTACCTTCAAGGCGACAAATGCGCCGGCTCAGAAACAATCAGGGGAGACTCACCCATTTCTCGATGTTAACGCCGTCACTTAAGCGGACTCACCACACAACCGCAATGTCCCACGGTACTGCAATTTCCCACATTGCCAAGCGATGCTGAGAGCCCACAGGAAGTCCTGGTTACCA
>PNEQ01072563.1:0-25974 GCA_003012365.1 Medauroidea extradentata
CCGGCGACAATCGCTCAGCCAGACAACTATCGCCGTCAGTCGCCAGTAGTGAGCAACTTAGGGCGACTGGCAACCGACAAGCAACCATAGTTGCTCTATGTGAATGCTTCCATTTATGTCCATTAATAATAAACCGAGCGATTGTTGCCCGGCGATAGTCGCTCGGCGATAATCGCCTCGTGTGAAACGGCCCTAAGTGTTCACCGAGTCACAAAGTACGTCGGGCCGAGACACCTCTGGGTAGTAAGTGGAGAGTGACAGTGATTGCGCGGCATTTAATATTCCAATTAGTTGCCGGGGCTCCGTGCGCGCGACCGTATTGCTTAAGAGCCATACCAACAAATCGACATAAGTATCGGTCCGCCCCGAGAGGACAGCAACGACGTGCTACCCGGACAAAAAGACTTGCAACTCTTTCATTATCTAGTAACATAGTATCCAGAACTTGCACACAGCAACAATAGACGACTAAACACCCGCAGAAACAGTTAATAAATAAATAAATACATTAAAAAATAAAACAAACCGAACGTCGTATATTATATAGGGTTACGTTAGGTTGTGTGTTACATGAGAGGAATATGGAGAAGCGCCGGAATGAAGAGGCATGGGAAACGGGATATCCCTGAGAAAATTCGCCGACCAGCGGCATTGTCCGGCACGATTCCCACATGCGAGAATCCATGGACCGACCCCACCGGGAATCAAACCCGTATCGCCTTGGTGGGAAGTAAATTGTCTGCCCATTCGGCCACCGCAGCCCCTTTAAAATTTTTGAAAGTTATATGTTATGCAATGTTTTATTTAGTATGAACTGCCTGTGCGTTTGATCAGTTACGAAGGTAAGAGTCCTTCTGTAGCTTTATTTAACGTCAGACACTGTATATTATTTTTTTTTTCACTTTTAGTTCATTCCTTATATTAAACACTCATCAACGCATAGTCCAAGCTGCTATTTCATGATTTTTCAAAATTCGACACTTTAGGAGGTGAAAAGATCTAAAATGTTCCGTAGATCCCAAAAAGCGGGCATGTACATGGATAAGTAATTTAAAAGTTAATTTTTTGCCGTCCTATTGATACATTTACATTCTTGGGCACGGGACTGTATTTACACATTGTATTTCTCAAGAAATCTGATTACCTATCTTAGCGTAGTTGTTTGGAATACTGGTACCAGGTTTTGGGTTCGAATCCCGTGTAAGGCAAGACGACGTAGAACTGCTGTTAGATTATATAAGCACATGTTAGTGGCAACAGGCAGAAGATTTATATTCTATTTTACGTATGAACTGGCTTTTCCTTGCGGCATGGCACCCACTAAGGGGTGAAAAGGAGTAAAATGTATTTTCTCGATATCCTAGACATATCATAAACCTGGCGAGGTATCGTTTAATTATGCTTTTGGGGTGAAAAGAAGTCGTAAAATGTGTTTACGCCATGATCTCAATTTCTTATTAACGCGATAAAGTATCGTTATAATTTTTCTTTCAAAAATTTTGCGAGAGCAAAGCCGTAGCTGGGCAACTAGTAGTTAATAAATAAAAGCTTTTTTTTAAAATACGTTCACATTCATGTATTCGTAAGTGCATAATGCTCGGAATGCGGTGGCTAATTTAGCTATCTTAGGTTAATGTTGATTATCCACTTATGAAGTGTCAAAACTAAATCAAAATGTTTTCATTGACTCGCAATTTCAGCAGTATTACTTTGGACGCAAGGAGCAGCATGCCAACTAGGCCTGGTTGATAATCTACGCAACACGCAAGAACGCTAGAAACGCATTTCGTAAAATACGCAACAAAATTTCAGTCGTTTAGAAACATCGCAAGCGCAACGATGTAACCAACACTACCACTCAAATTTTGAAGTGGCAACATAAAGTTTCTCTCCGTATTTTTCCATTACGACAATATTTTCTCACTCAACTCTGTTTTCTAAATATTCGATTGTTGCGGTATTTTGAAATAGTAACCAAATAAATGTAAGCATCCTGTATTGGAAGACGCATTCTAAACAGCACAAAAAAAAAAAAACATGCAACGAAATAGTGGAAACACAGCCTTCTGAAAACAACTGAAACTAGTTTTAAATGTTTTCACCTAACAAACTGTCAACACAGAAGGTGTTCGAAACGCAAGAAGTTGAAAGTTTTGAAAGTTAACGAACTCTAGCGTTTACAGTCTTCCGTATTTCATAAACGGGTATACTATATCGATTGTGTATGTTCAATTTTTTGCGTCTTGCGTTGCGTTGTTTACAAACCCGGCCCTAGAGGTATACGTCTCGGTTTGCTTATCTTCGTCCTGCACGTGGCCTTCCACCAGAATTCACGCGGGAAAGGGCTTCCCGTGCGCGTTACATCCGAGAGAGCCTCGCTGCGATGGGACTTCCGGTCTCCCAGGGACTTGTTTACCGGTAAGCACGCGTGTCGCTAGTCCGAGGCGGGAGTGAAGCGAAGGGACGAGATTAGTTCTCGAGAGTGACAGTGACAGCGAGAGGGGAAGTAAGGGTCCGGCGAGGCACCTTCCCCTCCTTGCCGCACATGCGCGCGAGGTACCGGACCTCACAGATCTAGACGTCGGGAGGGGAGTGTGGAGGGGGAGGGCGCGCGGCGGCGGCGTCCGTCCTCACACGCAGCTGCAGGATATCTTTTTCCCCTCTCATCCTTCACAGAGTCTTCATTCGCACGCGCGCCGCGGCCCGTGCAGGACGTTACGTAGAAGGGACGTTGTCGCGTCAAAGGGGGCCGCCACCTCCGAGACGCTTCGCGGGAGAATAAAAGTATCTCAACCCGGACCTCTGTCCACACGGATTCCACACACACACATATTTCACAAATCCGTTATTTATCATTATTATTATTATTATAGTCATGTAACTTTTCGGACACGTACAAAAAGGAAGGCACTTGTGGAGTGTCTTCGGGAGGTGCAACATCCCACAAGTGACGATAGCTAGAAGATAAAGGAAAGAGTGTCGTTTCGATTGAACTCGCCGGAAACTGCCTGTGAGTGTGGCGGGTTGCTAAGTAGCTGGGCGCGGGGGGAGGGTAAGCGTGCCGCCCACATGGGTGGCGGTGAGGACGCCGCCGCCGGGGCGCTGTGAGGTCGGCGGCGGCTGCTACTGATGGAAGACGCGACGAGGGACGGCCCCTGGCCGCCGCCGTGGGGCGGCCACGCCGGCAACGGCTCCGGGGGCGGCGTCCAGAACGACACGTACCGCGGCAACTCTACCTTACTGCCGCACCAGCCGCCGGACATCAACTCCTTCTACTTCTATGAGGTAAGTAGGGTGCGCTGTTCTTGTCCAGGAATCTTTGCCGCATCATCTTACTGTGCTTACAACCTACCTCCAAGATTCTTTGTTACAGCAAAACCATAACTTTTAAACACTTGGATGTTTACTGTAATATCAGCCTGAGGCAATGCAAAACCAAGCTATATTGGCTTAAATGGTATACGTGTCAATAATAACCCTACGCTTTTCCCATTTTTTTGTGGGACACATGCGGTAGTTTTATGTCTAAACAGCGAAACAATTCTAAAAAAATTACGTCCTTATGTTTTACCTATCAAGTTATTGTTTATATACAGATGTCTCACAGAGTGGCTATTCATTAGTCATTTTGAGGATCCCAAAAACATTTCTATCTGGCGTGACGTATTTTTTTAAACACAAGATTTATTTGATACGTGTGTTATGTACAATAGATTGATGAACACATTGGAAAAACGTTTTGAACTTTTCATAAAATAACATGCATGAAAACGCCGTTCAGGCACCAGGCGTAATCTTATACATAGTATGTTCAACTTGTTCACAACTTTACGACTTGTCAGTGTAAAAAGTAGCACGTGACTAACCAAAACACTGTCAAAGATGACAGTAAAACATGCTTTACTGTTATCATGCCTGTTGAATGGAGTCTCAGAAAAAATGTTCTTTCTCGTGAATAGCTTTAACAGACAAGACAATGGTATCTGTACAGTACACACACCATTTCCCCAAAATGTCTTTTTTGCAATGCGAAAGGGATCTGGTATACTATGTTTCGCATAACTTCAGTAAAATTTTTCCTATTCGAGGGCACTATTTTTGAAAGTGTTATATCTGTTAAAGGCTACGTTAGTGGAATTTTTTAATTTTAAAACGAACCCGGCATGTCCATTCCACCATATGTGCAGTAACTTTCGTTCTGAATTGTGCCATTGTGTTACACATTATTTAATATAAGCAGTGATTGCCCGTAAGTAGCTGTCAAAATTCACTCAGGTTATTCAAATCGTAGTATATACATATACAATAAGATTCGTGGCAGGCCTAGCTGCAGGAGATGAGTAATCAAATCAGCCAGTGTAAATAAAATATAATATAAACATTGTTTTGCGTATAACATTAGGAGGATTAAGGGAACGCATCAGTTACATTATCGGATTGTTTTATTTGTCTCTTTTTTTTTTTTTTTTTTTTTTTTTGAAATCCCGAGAAGAAAATTGTGAAGTTTGCTATTATAGCGTAAAGTATATTTACACTGCGCTAGAGTAAGGTTAATTTTACTACAGGTTAGAAAGAAAATACGTTTTCTTGTGGGAGAGCTTGGCACTGGGAAATTTTCTGCCACTAGTTTCGCTTCAATCGCTAAGAGACCAGAAAAATACGAAACCGTAGTAAAATTTAATATAAATAAACTTTGAAATTGTATTAGTAATTTTATTTTATTTTAAAGTGAAAAGAAACCTATTTGGCGTTTTAAATTATCAACTTAACGTAACTTAAAATTCAGGAAAGCTCTGTGATTGGTCAGTTTGGTGCACTAGCGATACCAGCGATCAAGTGGCAGAAATTTTCCCTGTGCCAAACTTATAACATTGATCTTTCTAACCTGTAGTAGAATTAACCTTAGCTAGAGTACAGGCATCGCAGTTGAAATTTTGTCGTATAACTACAATGCAATCAGTGCCGTAGTTTTTTTATACTCTTGATTTGTTGGACTGATAGCGGCGATAATATACGTTGAAAGTTTAATACAGTACGGCGGCTAAGACTGAGAGGCCACGTTTCTATTTGAGTTGCTTTTGCGAGTTTAATTTTTCGAATCCTGAAAGCAAGCAGATATCCCAAAACCGTTACATATAAATGTTGGAAATTGTTGAATGTAGCCTTTTTTTTTTTTTTTCAAATCATATTTTTGTGTAATTTTGGCTAGTAATCGACTTAATTACATTTTCTTAAAGTAAATAATTAGCCAAAGTTATAAAAAATTTATGTGTGTAAAATATATATGCTACATTCTACAAACAATTTCCAACATTTCTGTGTAACGGTTTTGCGATATTAAAAAATTAAACTCGCAAAAGCAGCGTAAATAGTAACTCGTGGTCTTGGTGTTAGTTTTGAAGACGTTACACGGGAAAACATTTTCGTCTTACGAAAAAAAAAAAATCAGCTCAACCAGTTTTCCCATAATGACAGTTCAAAGTCAAAATTTGCACGTCTTCAGTTCTTATAAACTGCAAAAACCGATGAATATAAATTAATTAAAAAAAGTCACACTGAAACTAAATGTCACGGGCTACTGTTTAATATGTTTTAAAATCGACCACAATATTTTTGTATTTTAAAAAAAAATTTGAAAGTTTGAAATTTTTTCACTTTTTTTATCGATTTAAAAAAAATATTTTGTAAATTATTTTAAAACTTGTCAAGCAGTAGCATGCACCATGTAGTTTCAGTGTGATTTTTTTTAAATTTATTTATGTAATCAGTTTTTGCAGTTTATAAACACTGAAGACGTGCAAATTTTGACTTTGAAGTCTCATTATGGGAAAACTGGTTGAGCTATTTTTTTTTGTAAGAGTAAAATGTACTCCCAAGAAACATCTACAAAATTAAAAATATTTCACACAAATATAAAATTACGATTTTTCCGCACTTGGATGCTCTTAAGATGAGGGTAGATAAAATACCATTGCAGTGACGTAAAGGAGGAAGAACATGTATGGCCTGGTAATACTCCATTGTTTATTACAAGTGATGGTAAGTAACGATGTACTGCAGAAGTTACAGCGTGCACAATCGACATTTAAAATAAACCACCTCCGGCGGCAATACACTTCCTGTGGATCATATGCGCTTGTGAAAACCTTACTCGATCTACTCTTTAGAGTAGACATTACTCTAAAATCGGGCAAGAACCTCATTTGATAAAAGTCTACCGGTCCGCTAAATCTCTAAAATATTCGACTCGATCTCGTCGCCGGATCCAATCAGGTCTACCCTGCTCGGGAGCTGCGTAGATAGTCAGCACCAGACGAAATCGGAAAAGCGGGCGTAAAAAGTAAACAATCACATAGACTCCCGCGTGTGTACTTAAAATAATATATGTTGTAATTAGTTTGAGTGTATATGTTTACAAAAAAATACGATATCGGGAGTATAATCAAGTAAATATAACGCCAGAGAATGTAATTAAGATATGAAATGAATTAAATAATTATTACTAACTAAGCTATATAAACATATATGTATATATTTAACATTTTAAAGTTAGTTACATAAAGTAAACTCTCGATTAATGCAAAAAGCAGCGGTCTTTTACTTTGTAATGGCACTGCTGTGTAAAATTTTGGGGGTTAGCTCTAGCATTTATGTACAGTATGCATTACTAGTACGTACACAATTGTAATGCTGTATACGTATACTGTACCAGCACAAAAATCTACACTATTCCAATCTGGTTCAATAACTTAGGTTTGTCAGATTGGCGACTAAAATTAACCTTACTTCTGCACATTGTGTTCTTTTTTTTTTAAGTTTTACGTGAGTTAGAAAAAATTCAACAATTGAACATACCCGGTCACGTGACCATTACTACCAAGTAAATTACATCTACTACGTTTTCGTAAACGCCTCATAAAAGCCTTCTTTTATTCCTTCGATAAACTGTTCGTGGTAAAGCGAGCGGTTTTTTTTTTACTCTGCTAACAATTTGTTTTAGTAACGCCTCTCTTTTCTACTATACTTGTCAATGTAAATACTGTATTTTCATGTGACATGATAACCACCCTGTGTACATTTCATTTCTGTAAATAGTTACCGCCTGAGATCTAAATATAATATAATTGTTGGTACCTAGTCAAGGCCATCTGCCAGGGCCTTAGAAGTGCTAAGTTCACTGTGGATGGACTAAACGGTTGTCCGCATAACATTATGATAAACTGACTAAAATAATAAGCTCCTGCAGTTTGGCAATATCGTCACGTGTTTTATTTCTCGAAAATTTTAGAGCAAAAATGTATGCACTCAATAGTAAAAATTTGCTTTAGTGTTCTCTGTAGAATATTTATTTAAATTTATCGTGTCAAATCTGTAAGTGATTTTATGATTAGAAAATGAATTCTTTGTTTTTGCTAGTGAATTTTGTAGTGTTTGGAAATTTGGGGGAGGGGAGGGGGTCTGTTACATAAATAATGTTCGGTTTTAAGGTTATTTCTACTACAGGTTCGGAAGAGCAATGTTTAAAGTTTGGCAAAGGAACTATTTCTGCTGCTTGAACTCTGGTATCGAAATGAGGTATAAACTGACCAATCGTAGAGCTTTCTTCAACTCAAAGATACGTGAAGTTGATAATTTAAAAGTCAAAATTGGTTCTTGTTTCTCTTTAAAATTAAATTAAATCGGTGATATCTTTGCCAAGCCTGGTTAAAATTAATTTTAGAACGATTTCATATTTTACTGGACCGGTTAACGATGGCAGCGAATCTAGCGACAGAAATTTTCCCTGTACCAAACTCTCCTATAGTAAAAAACATTTTCTTTCTAACCTGTAGTAGAATTAACCTTAGCAGTATTTACATTTTATTTGTATGACTAGCAAAATGTACAACATGCGATTATAGTGCATATTCTATTCATCTTGCGTTACAATACAGACATGATAGTTAAACTTTTAACGTATAATTTGGCTGCAAAGGGACAAGTTGAGAACTTCAAAACATGTCGAATTGATTGTGGCCTAAATACACGTTAAAAGTTCAACTGGTGTGCGTGTATAGTACTGTAGCCAAAAGTAAATAAAACTTGCGCTGTAATCGTAAATTTCACATTTTATTCTCAGGATTTCATAAAAACGGAAAATAAAACTATCTAACATGGCGACTGATACCGAAACCTGACAGTTGAGTTGAATCTTTCAAATGATTTTACTGTCTCCATAAACATTCCTAGCGTGATTTCCTTTACCATAAATTTATCTTTTGGTGACTGTAGACCACGGCCGTAGAAGAACAGGTCTGACACTCGCCTGGATATTTGACCCCCTTGTTGTTTGGCTGTAGTTCACCAAGTTACCGAGAATATTATGTTTTATTGGCGCTGATGTTAGGGCGGTCGGACTAAACTCCGCCCACTTCCTTTCCGCTAAGATAAACAATTTATCAAAACGTACTTTTTTATCAATTTATGAAATACTTTCTTTGTTCACAAATTTAAGAAAAGGCTCCAGCAATTTTTATTTACCTTATAAATTTAACAATGGAAAAAAGTGGACGGAGTTTGAGTCCGACCGCCCGGAAAACAGTGCCAAAAAGGACGACATTCTCGGTAACTTGACGTACTACAGCCAAACAACAAGGGGGTCAAGCAAAATACATTGTTAGATAGGCGAGTGTCCAGACCTTTTCTTCTACGACTGTGCTGTAGACATATTTTCAGTGTCGTACAGTCAGAATGAGAACAGTCCCTGCGATCTATAATCGAAAGCGGAGAAGAAACCAAGCATAAATATCTTAATTGTGATTCCTAAAACGTGACGTAGCAAAAAGGCACTGCATATCGAAGCTACTCAGTAACAAGTACATAGAATTCCAAAAAACGACCCACGCATGTTCCCGCTTTACATGCTCGCTCATTCGTGACAGAACTAGCAGCGGTAAATTTGATCTAAGGTACAATCATGAACTAATTACATTTGAGATAGCCTTTGACGATGATGATTGAAATAAGGCAATAATAAATTATGGATCGTACTTAATCGCTTTTAAACCTAACGAGATCTTGCCAACAAAGTTACATGTAGGCTACGTAATACCTTGTCTACCCTAGTAGCAAATACAGTCATTTTTCAGTTGGCAAACTGTTGCCAGAAGCGGCCAACATTCGCTAGTATGACCGTCTACTTTTGCTGGAATGGTTGTTAATCAGACAATGTTAGTAAATATGTTTGTAGTTATACTGAAACAGTTGTAATGTGGGCAACTTGGTTTAAAAGACTAACATATTTCAGTATACGGTCCACAAGCAGACTTAGCAAACTAACCGACAAGCATCTGAGTATAATAAGAATGCTTGTGGTAAATGTGTGGGTGATTTCATTATGCATCATGTATACCACTTGTGGCGTCGGGTGAATTCCGAATGTTTACTGCCTATGGGCTGCTTATCACAATCAGATTTGCACAAGTGGGCCAGTTCATGTTTGCTATTTGGGTACTTACATGTATTACACTACGGTATTAACTCCCTCATAACCACAATAATGCACAAAGGTAACAACTTAGTCACGAACAGAAATAATGTTAACATAAACTGTCTAATTGCTTAGAAAATCGTGTATGTGACGTGCTGATTTTGTGTGCCTTTGCCTGCCTGGAAATGACGTTTGAGATAGTTATAAAAATTATTTGAAATATGTTTTTATCCGTTTTTCCTGGCTGACTACCACTTAAAAAAACTGCGAGTTTTTCATATAACGTAGATGGGAATACGAACAGTGTACTGACCAATAGGAATGGTTATTGTGGAACAACTTGAGTTATGAAAATGATAAGGAAATAAGAAACGTATTTTGTAAGTTAGACCCTTTATTAATGTGGCCAGTACGGAGCGAAGAATAGGTATTTGATACCCTAACTATTCAAACATAGGTAAGTAAATGCCCTGGATAGAAAGTACAAAAACAATTCTTTCACAATAAGAAAAAAATATTTGTAAGTGCAACTCATTATTTCCCCAAATTTATGCCCTTATAGTTTCGCCCATTTTATTAAAATAATCTTCAGTAGCTAGAGTAAGATACATATTTTTATTAATTCTGTGAGGTTTTGGCGAATAAATAATGGAAATTGATCTGTTAGTATGCATACAGTGTTTCAACCAATACTCATTATTTTATACATATTTATTTAATCACGAAACCCAAAATTCACATGAAAAATTAAAGCCTACGTATATGTAACTTGTCCATGATATCATCAAATAGGTTTTAATGCCGTACGTACCTAAGCCTTAGCAATCTAAGAATTTATTTAACTTAAAAAGCGTACAATGCAACTGTACGGTATTTAAAAGACAAATCTTGCATTAAGTCTTAATTTAATTTTTTATTCGTAAGTAGTATGCTGTAAATTAAGTTGGTATTTTCCTTCGTCTTCAGAACTAAAAATACACAGAGAAGCACTACCCATAAATTTACTGGTAATATTTTCTGGCGACGAGAACTGGCAAGAAGATTATAAGCGCGTGTATGAATAATGTAGAAGTAGTTCTCTTGGCTCATCACTGTGCTGTGTGGTCGTGATCAGGAAAAAACAACAGCAAAACGTTATTTGGCAAGAGCTATGAGATAACAAGACTCATAGCCACAACGATTTGTTGCTCTTTTAATACATTCTGTTGTTGCTCTAGAAAAATATTAAGAACAGACACTCATCGTATACCGGCTAAGTATTCATCTTACAGGCTAATTTATCAATGAAAAATGCTTGTATGGTTGTTAGAAGTAGTCTTACATGGAGCAAATTGTGTTTTATTTACTCTGAAAGTTTTAGTTTTCGTTAGGGTAGTTTAGCAGAAGATTTCCGTTTTTAATTAAGTTATGTAGTATTGTTAGAAAACCTAACGAAAAACGGAAAACTTCTGATAAAGAAATATAACCTAAGCTAACCAAACCTAATCTATCCAAACTTAAACAAACCGAACCTAATCTATCCAAACTTAAACAAACCGAAGCTAATCTAACCGAACATAAACTAACCTAACGAAAAACGGAAAACGCTACTGTCGATATTAAAACTGCTGTTTTTTCCCCCAATAGTTACCCTAAAAACTGTGAGCAAGAAGGTATTATCATTTTAAAAAATCGAGCATACCTACTTGTAAATTATTTCCCACATATGAATTACCGTAGCAATATTTTCTTCACTTCGTCATCTGAATACAGGAAATTTTTTTTACCGAAATCGATATTGTGAAATGTGACTGAGTACCACAGAATGTAATTCAACATAAATCCTTATACTCGCTATAGGCAGCGCTCCGAGTAGGCAGCGCCCTTAAAGGCATTGGCACATTGAAAACAAACAAAAAAAAATGTTGAACTGCACATGATGGCTTGCAGAGTCGTCACTGTGTTGACATACTTGAAGTTACATTTCCTAATAACAAAGTTGGTTGTTACGGCAGCAGTCATGAGGCATTTGTGAGAATTTTACTTGTTCTCATTTACTTTCGTAATGCCTTTTTCAGAAAACGTATTACCTACGCCATATCGTAACAAACGAAGAAGAGTATGAAAACCAAAACATTGCTTAATGACTTGAAGTTCTTATATTACAGATTTGACACATCAGTTGTTGCCTAGAGTGTAACAATGTTTTGTATTGAAATTGTTCATTAGGCCTAATGTGATAAGATTATTTTAAAGATATTTTGCAATCTCCACGGGAAAAATTGTTTGATATTTGATTACGTATACGTGGAGACATTACTAAGTATATGTTTTCAATTACCATAGTAAAAAACCTATTTCACGTTAATACTTACCTTGTAGTTGTCTTGGAAAAATACGTTTTGAGGAAATTAAGCAAAATAATGTTTCTAATATTCTAAAATCTACATTACGCAACTTAAAATGTGTTGATCAATGATATGTTCCCAGTAGAGCAAATTTAAAAATAAAATACACAACGTGCACCAACTTACTTATGTACACACTCGTAAAACATCTGTTTTGTAACAACATTTGTTGCTGAATAACTGTACATATGAAACGTAAATAAGTACGTAGAAATTTTCAAATTATCGTAAAATAATACTTGTATTTTCTTACGTACAAGCGTATAAATAATTGTAATGTATAAGCTTCAAGAAGGCTTTTGTCGCACAATGTTGTCCCTGTAGCATCCGTAACGGAAATGGCGTTTAATTTTGCCAGAAACAAAAAAATTTTATTATTTTAATTAGCATTTTAAAACTTAAATTAAATGAAATTTTCTGCATTGTTACAAATTATAAACGTCCCTATTTTACGGACCTTTCTAGACAACTTTCATAGTTTCAGTAAGGGTTTTAACCAAGATCTGCGTCTATAGTAGAGTTAGGTGCATGTGTTCCACTAGCAGTAGTTCTACTACTTCTGTACTAAGAACAAGCGTGTAGGAAGTTAACTTGTATTCCTGCACGTATTTTAAGAGAGAGGCCGAGAGAGCAGGAACAGTCGTCGCCTCGCCAGGGCGAATATTTCAACGCCGTATCAACACATTAGTGTTATGAGTGCCTCGTGTTTTCCGCGAACTGAAATAACATTGTGATGGACACACGCACCTCATACCAAGCGAAGGTTAGGCTATCTATTATCTTGTTTGAGAAGCTTGCCAAAAAAAAAAAAAAAGAGTCGTCGGTGTGCAACGACTCACCTCGCAAAATTTCTGAAAACTTTCCCTTTCGTCCATAAACATCAACCTGCCGGTTTTTTGTCTATTGCCGAGAGTTTTTGGTTTTGTGCCGTTTATTCCTGGTCGCAGAGTTTGTCGCCGGTATTTATAGTCACCTCTAGTAAATGTCAGCCTACCATGTCTGTGTGTAGATGTTTAGTCAGGCATTTCACTCTAAATCGTGATCAGTGAACATCCACAAATATTCCAGTGACTTCCACAAATTCCAGATGGAACCGTTAAAAATAATTGAACCAGTGAAGACCACTGGCAAATCAGTCCATATTCAATATTTCCGATTAAAAGTGCTAAGATGTTTCATAAGTAGATCAGCAATTCTTAACTGATTTTTCATTGATTTTTTACAGATCCGTTTAGTTTAAACTTCTCCATCCGGAATACGTAATAACCATTGGAAAATTAGTGAATAATACTTCACAATATTTATTGTATACGTATTTACGTCTTCTAGTACTCAATTTGACCGAACTCGATTAGGTTGCTCTTGGATTTTTCTGTGGCGACAATGCCACAAATGTAGAAGAAACTTTATTTGCCTTAACTTCGGAGCCTTACTAATGTGCAGTATAGCAAGAGTTTCGTCGTACTATGTAATATTCTCCGACAGACGCGTGTTTTTACGTTGGTATGTTACATACACTTTAACAATATAAATACGGCTGATCGGAAGAGAGTCCACGGCTTCAATGATGCGAACCAAGCATACCATTCAAGCACTGTGCGTATTTAGTGCATAACGCAAACAATTCTAATGGGCAGTCTTCTTTAATTTCTATCGAGCCCAAACAAACTTTCTAATTTCATTTTCATCGGCTAGGATAGGTCAACGAGCAGTGTGTTGCCTTCAGAGCAACTCTACCTCGTAAACTCTGTGAACAAAGTTCTGAAGCTGGAAGCGGCTCAAAAGTTCCGAAATTAGATTTTTAGTCGGGAGAGAAATTGTTGGTCGTTTAACTGTGTCGTCTCCTTTACTCACGCCAGCACTATCTCCCTTAAGTCTCTATTCCTGAAAAATAAAAAGGAAAAGAAGACTTACGCCCCAGTAAAGGGGAAGTGCTGCGTTTCTTCAACTTGTATTCCAGGGCCAGTCTTCTTTTATATACTGCATATTTCAGGGGCGCAATTTTCTTTCAAAAGTATGTTAGCGTGAATATGAACTGTGACATTCAATCTGTCGTAAACAGCATGAACAAACATATGTTAAGATATCTCGCTTATAGGTTTGCAGCATGTGATACCAAATATAAAATCTGAACTGATCAGCTTTAAATATGACTCATAATGACATAACGTTTTCCCTGTGCATTTTTTTTTTTTAACTGCCACATTAAGAAACATTGTTAATTTTATCTTTTGTTTTGCCTTCCTCAACGAAATTTGATTTCACAACGGATATTTAATTTTCACAGATTTATTTCTGCCGCTAGCGCGCACGCGTGTGTGCGTGCGTGTATGAATTTTACTTCGACATTTTTCTCTTTTCTTAAGAGCCGGTGACACTAATCATGCTAAATGCTAAATATTTTTTTCTGTATTGCTGATTCAAAATTTACAAGATTAATTTGAAAATAATTCAATTGGGACTTGGCTAATTACATTTCCTTCGTACTTTCTAAGAAAATCTGAAAAAGATGACAATTTACTTTATTTATGGCAGTTTAAAAATAATACAAAATTACTATTATGTGTTTTTAAATATTTTAGTATATGGCCCATTTAGTATATAATTTCAGTGTAAATTATTTCATTCGAGTAAGACACTTGGTTTTTGGTATAACTATGTTTCCCGTAACTTGCGAATTCCGACTTTAGCATGCTGCTAAGGAAAAACTGTGAAAGCTAAAAAGTTTTTAATAGTGTAAAATATTAATCACAAGTAACGTCTATAAAACTAACACTATGTCGTGCAAATATAACATTATGAATTGTTGTCACGTAAACACTCTTTAAGAGCGCGTAATAGATAAATAAACGCTGAAAACATCAATTGATTTACGCTTTTTTCGAAGTCAATATTGAAAAAATACTCAATGATAATCCTAGATAATGATATTTGTCAACTTTATGAGTAAATACGTTATCCAGAATTACTAATTCGTTACGCGTTATTTCTTGCGCCGCAGTTAAATGCACGAGGTTCCGGCATCAGAGATTGTGCCTAAGAAGTTCGTTACACTGGAAATAATTTTGTTTAAAACGTTGGCTAAAACTATTGTCTAAGATTGCTATTGTGTAATTTTCGCAAATTGGCTTCAAGAAACCTACAGTAAGATTAATACTTTTAGCGTTGAATTATGTACCACGCCCTCTTAAAATTAAAGACCACGCCGGAGCCTTGGAGTGATCAACAATACGGGTGTAATACATTCGGTGCGTCTCAGTGTCTGTCTAAACTACATATATGTCCTCAGTGACTCGATGCGGTCTAGAGACACGTGACGCAATGGAACCGCATTCGGGATGACGTGGGTACGATTCCAGGCTCCGGTTATCCTCATTTCGGTATTCCAAGGTTTCCCGAAATTGCTCTAGAGGACTGCTGCGGTTGTTCCTTAGCAAAAGCCATGGCCGATTCCTCCCCCAACTCCCGCCATTGTACCAAGTTGTGTGTCACTGTCTTCAGAGACCTCTCTGTCAACGAGACGCAAAGCCTACTTACCTTGTAGGTAGTTTGCGATAGAGTGATTAGAAACCACCCTGTATAGAAAAATAATTGAAAAATATTACTCATTGTTACCTTACATGTTAAAGGCCTTTACACAATTGAAAACATTTGACTTTACGATAGCTTTCAGTACTTGGCTTCTTATGGGGTCGTCCACAATGGCGCCGCCAAAAGTTAAGTCAAGCAGCCTTGAATTTAAGTTTTCGATAGACTGAAAACGTAAAGTCAAAGTCAAGATGGCTGTTTACAAAGAACAGCTGATTATTAATGTTATAATGGAAAATCTTTATTTCTGAGCATTGTTTTATTCTCCAATAACAGATTCTTAAATATTTTTTCAACTGTCGTTACTTCAACTTAACGTTTGTATTGTGTATTGACAAAACACTGAAAGTAGGTAACGTAAACGTTAAGTCAAATGTTAAAGTAATCATTTGTGTATAGGCCTTAACTTTTTAATACAGTAGTATGTGTATACTTAAATTTTTACTTAGGTTGTTTTATTTATATTTGACTGTGACAGAAAACTATTTATTATCTGAAAGGAAATAGATTAATAGGGTTTCAAAGGTGCTGCCTTTATCTCGAACCCCCTATAGCTTATCTTATTTTTCAATACCCTGGAAATATGAGCAAATTTTAATACTCATAAAATGTTTCCTTCATTACTTTTATCAGTTCAAGAAATCGTTCTTGTTCCGTAACGATGTCACAAAAAATGGCGGCGCACCAAAGAATAAAATGTAACATATATCATTTCTCGTGCCGTAGCTCCTGGGTAGACAACACCCTTATTAAATTTACATTAAAACATTTTAGGGAAACAAATATTTTTTTAAACCCGTTCGTTATTGCATCGAGATGCGAAATCGACAGTACAAGTAATAGCTCGCATATAAGAGAGCTGCAATATATGCGCAAATACGGAAACCTGAGACACGTTCGACGTAGACACAGTGGCCGGGGATCTATAAACACTTTATAGTGCGTTAACAGTGGCGTGCGCCTGCAGGTAGGCAACCTGTAGCACACACGTGATCAGACACGCATAGTCCTCCAGGCGTTACGTTATAACATAGGCTACGCTCGGTAGTTATGAAGCAATTTTGAAAGTATTTTTTAAAGCTGCATGTTTTTCATATTGACGAATTCCTACATAGTTTTGTCACCAGTAAATAAAGGTTTGTAACTATTTTTATACCAATAAACCTCGTGTTTTTTGCACCAGTTTTGTTATGAAGATAAGCAAACATCAAGCAAAATCTTTTGCAAATAAACACTGCATTATTTTGCAAAAAGCTTACATATAATTGTGAATTGTATGGCTGTCCTTAGCCTTGAATATTTTCAAAGTGTTCAGTAAAAAAACATAGATTTTTTTTTTTGCCCTTACGTGACAAAATTTACCAAGCATACGACTTGTATTACAATTTATCCAAATAAACTACTCCTTTAGTTTGAATATTAAGATTAAGAACGTATTGCATACTTGTGAAGTATTGGGCGCTTGATTCGTAACTATATTATTATCGTATTGCTGTTTAAGTATATTATAAAAATATTTTTCAAAACAAAATAATTTAGCAAATTAAACCACTAAAACATGTTCCAATTCTTTGTACTTTACACACTACTGTTTGTTACACCGACGATTATCCCCTTAAGTTCCAATCTCAGTGCTAGGGACCAGCCACGTGGTAAGAAACGCTGCGTGAAATGTAAAAATTAATTAAAAATTTAATATTTACTTGGAATCAGTTTGCTGGGTTGACTGGCATTCTGTCGCTCTATAGTATGTAGTGGTGATATTCCTTATTAAGAAACAGCGTGCGTGACTATTTATATACAAGGACGTGCAGTAGTTTTTATTTAAGTTTACTCACCATTTTTAGGCAGCCTGGATGAACGTATTTGCGTTCGAGGCCTAGAAGTGCGGAAGCGATAAGGACGAGACAGCACGCGAGTTACGCTTCAACCTAGCCTCTAGGCGCTAGTCACTGGACTAGAGTGTAGTCTTCTCGCTGACAACACGCCTCTATGAGAATTTTTAAGGTGGCCCTATCATTTTATTACGTATTATGAAAGCTACAGGTGAATTGTACACGCATGTACGTTTTAAAATATTCTGCACCAAGATTTACATGCCTTAAAACGGTCGCAAAAAACCCACTTTCGCCATTTCGATGGCTACAAAATATAATTTAAAATAGCACTGGTGGACTCGAATTAGGTTTACACACGTATACCGTTCTTTGAATGATATTACTAAGCAGACATATCACGTGTGCGATGAGCATTTTTCGAATAATCTGATAACGGCCCGATCTCTGAGCCTATGCAGACGGCCACCTTATCATAAAAAATTATTTTCCTGAAATAATGACTGCAAGTAAAAAAAAAGTATAAGTGGTTTTTATTTATTTCTTTCACCTACGAACTCAAGCAAAATTTTTTATAAATGATTTCGTGAGTTTTTTGTGTGGCTTAGAGAAAACAGCCGTGTACTTTTAAATCCACTGGACCTGTTGAAATGCTGATGCTGAAGTTACTACATCTACAGTTATAAAGTACAGATGAGAAATAATTTCCCTGAGTTCCGATTAAATATCACTACTTACTATTTGCACAGACTTAAAGCACCGCAGTGCAGATTCAGGTGAAGAGAAAGCGAAACTAATACTCACTAGCACCTGTAGTCACAGTTGGACCTGAGCAAAACTTCACATTTTTAATGACGTTGCACCCGTAAAAATTCAAAATTTTATATTTGTGCCAAACACTGTTCAACTTTTACACATCAGATAGCATGCCATTTCTCCAAATAAAAAAAAATTATGCCCCATAGGTTTAGCAAAATCACCTATCAAAGTCACAAAATGGCATTTGCGGTGTAGCCAAAATAGTAAAAAATATATATAACTTGCAGAAACAAGATAACTCACATTGATACTAAATAATGTGAGCTACTTCAAGACTCTCTTGTAAACACAAAGCGATACATTTTTGTATTTGTTAAAAATCGATGAAAATCAGTACATTTTTGCATAACTTTGACTTTTGGCTATTACTGAAATTTTCAAAACTAACTTTCGTCAAACATGTCATAAAATGCATTGATAGACTGACTTTCAGATCCCGTAATTTTTAATTCCTTAGTTAATTATTTTTTGTGACTTTGATGAGTTGCTATGCAAAAACTGTTGGGCCCATTTTTTTTTTATTTTGGGAAACAACGTTTTATATGATCTGAAAAAGTTGAACAGTGTTTGGTACAAATACACACACACATACACACACATTATATATATATATATATATATATATATATATATATATATATATATATATATATATATATACACACACACACACACATAAAAAAGAAATTTTACGGGTCCAACATTCTCAAGCCGCGCATGAGCGAACAAAGCAAATGTACCTGTGCCGAAGTGTTCTGAAAAGCGCATATTTGCAACCATGTTGTGCCCATCACGTGACCGTACACTTAATTTTGTACGCATTTAATTCCACTGCAGCGCAAACAGATGTAACACAGGTGCAAGGTTTGTGTTGCACCAATAATAAAAACATATATTTTATCGGTTCCCTGGACAGGGTTTTTAAGGTCATAATATCGTAACGGATAAGTCGCATTCAAGTAGTCCTAGTAAGATATTCTAATTCGTCAGCAACCGTTTACAGCAGTGTTCATGAAGTTTCAAAATGTGTTAGATGTTCTGGGTGGTATATTCCCAGCTTTTATCTCGCTGTAACAGCCACCCTAAAAACATTAACCAGTCTCTGTATCGCTCCCTACTCTTTACAGTTCCGTGCAATAACGGAGATGCTGCAAATGTTTCCTGGAAGAAAACTATCCCACTTTAAAATACCTCCACACTTATGTATTCTCTTTCTCCAGTCCGTTTGCTGTTGAGGTAACAAATCCACATTTCTGCCCTTAAAAAAGCTACCATCTTAACAGAAAATGGGAGATAAATCCTTGGAGAAGAAATTTTATTATCAACCCACTCTTCTTTATATATCTCCGGAAACATAAGTCATTCAGGGACACTTAAACGAAACACTTGTTGTTAATGTTGTAGTGCACTTACGCAGTTTTGAGATATTGTAAAGAAAGAAAATACAATCTACGTGGCCGACGTCTTGGGTCTGCGAGATTCTGGTTCGAATCCTCGCCAGGCATGGGATAAGGCTGTGGCAAGCTCTGCTCAGCTTAATTCGTTAACTTACACTTATAGTGTTATATAGGTCATTCGGGATAAAGTGAGCACTTAAAAGTTAACCTTTGAATAATATCACTAGATGTTACTATATAAGTCAACATTAACTGTAGTTGCCTTACTGTTTGTATGGTTGGTATTGAAATTACGTAGTATAGTTCCGTGTGTTTTCCTTTATAAATTCAACATTACAGAAACAAAATCAACCGAAATCGAAAAAAAAAATTGTATTTTGTACAGTCAATAAACTTTTTTTTATTAACTGTATCGATGCATATTGACCGCACAATTTATCTCATACGCGCAAACATTAATTGACCCGTCCAGAGAAGTTAGACATGTCCCTTCGTTAGCCGGTATGCGCGGAAATATACGAATTTACTGGAAATTTATCTTAGCAGGGTTTTTATGAGTGCTCAGTTCATCCGGAACCACTTTAAGAATAAGTGTGAAACGCGTCAATACGCCAAAGAAAAATAGGAATAAAAATTTTCAATATTTTCAAAGATTATGGTTTAGACCAGAATTACGTCGTAACCGGACAGCGAAGCGCCTGAGGTGTAACGCTCTAGAAAATGAGGCCGTAGACGTGTTTTTTTTATAAAAGAAGGTACGTAATGCTAGACATTTTATCGTAAGTCATTCAGCTATGAAGTTAATGCACTAGTTATGTGCCATAAATGTGATGTACAGCTACCTCAAGAGTGTTCATTCCAGTGTTTTTAACTTGGCACGATGTCTTGATTGCGAAAAAGAATCCATATTACGTAACATTTTTAAAGGCTGATAGTGCTTGCATAGCTTCCTATAAACGCAAGCGGTCTAAGAATGGCTGTAATTTGGGAATTTTTAAAACAATTATTTTATCGCTGTTGGCCACAACTGCCTAATTACAACGAAGCCAAGGGGCAAGAATGTGACTTAGGGGAGCTCCATATATATGTATATCGCACTGTCAAAGTAATACGGCCATAACTCGGAAATTTTGGGAAATGAGTTACGGCCATTACTGGAAAAAGTATGTTTCAATCTTTTAAATACAAAGTTACCATAGCTATTCCTCGACTATGTATAGTTTAATAATAATGATTTGATATATCCAAGGGTTACACTTTCCCTCGTTGTGCAATAACATGACAGCTAGTTCAAAACGGCTCTGGTATTGTTAAAGCTTACTCTTATGAAAGATGTATTATTATATTTTAATTTAGGCCATCCATAATTAAAAAAAGAAATGTATGCTAAATCTTTTAAAACGTATCCAATCTTATATTGCTGTCCTTACAAATAGAAAATTCTGACTTGTGGCTGTATTTCTTTGACAGTGTGATATACAGGATGTCCCATAAGTCCGGTCTCATAGGACAAACAGAAATTCGTGAAATATTGAATGTTTTAATAGTGTTGTAGTGTGTTGGCGTAAGACAACAGCAGTGTGTTCACTTCCATGTGTGTTTAAAACAGAAAATGCTCAAATTGATAGTCGCAATGTACGTACACTGCACATGGATATCCGATGTTTCAAATTGCTTTGTACACGATATAACATGGTCGGCGGGATGGAGCGGCATGTAGTAGTAATGTTGTTATTTACAATAACAATTCATTACCCTACAACACTTGTAACCCTGAATCCTAGGGTTTACAATACTAAATAAAAATTGAAGACGTAAATAATTACAGGTGCTCGATAGTGGTAGGAGTGCATAAAAAACTACATATAAAAATAAAGTATTAAAGAATTAGGGTTTTTTGCATTTATTTAAATGGGCGATATTCTCATTTTTTTAACCATAAATTATGCCCTTATATGAATTACAAGTTTCAATTTTACACGTGACTAGACAATAATCAGGTACATAGCTGCCACCAAGGCAAAGTAAATGTTTACAAAAATTTATAACAGTTAATAAATATAGTCCTAGTAACATTTGAAAAAAAAAACCGTTCAAAAATATAATTTAACTTCTCCAAGAATTACATTTGTCTCAAAGTATATACTGACTCCAAGTTTACCTATAAATCTATACAAAAACAATATAGGCCTACTGTTACTAGCCCAAAACACGAAGACACATTCAAAATGGGTATAAAACAATCAGAAATACTAAGTTGGCCCCTGAAAGTTATACAAACAAAGCGAGCAACCAAACATTTAACGACCCCGAGAAATATAACCAACTCTCATCTAACCGCAATAATTAATTCCCATTATTAACATGGAACCTTCCTCGGGCATAGTAACAGTCAATAAATAGAATTCAAATACATAACTTAAGCAATCCTGAGCTCTCCCAAAACCCCGGCCATCTCTGCCTTTCCTGCGTCTGGCATCAGTATTTATACCAGTCCTTGCCACCTCCCATGGAATGATTGACCAATGAGAAACATCTCGAAAGTTCTTGGAGAATGTAGTCGAAATCACAGCGCCAAGACGGACATGCGGAGACACCAAGAAATACCACTGCAGTTGGCAGCCTGGAGAACGTCGCTCCCGTCAGATGACGTCAGGTAGCTCGCCAAATCAGCAAACAGGCGGGCATTCAAACTAGCCTCTGGCTTCAGCAATCTTCGGCAAGCTTCGGCACGTGGTTCGGCTGATTTCGCCAAGCCAATGAGTGCCTAATGCATCGACGTCATCACCAGCAAACAATTTGGCGAAGGCGTAGTGAACAGCAGCAAACGCGCCCCGCGTCATTTCGCTGCACGAGGTCTTGAAGCCAAGTCGACGGGAAACAGGGCCGCCCAGCTGGTTTCGTCATCGTTCCTCGCCAGAAAACTTCGCCGTGTCTCAGCCATGCATGCAACAACAAGGTAGGAAATCCAAGTACACAAATTCCCCCTCAAGCGATGCAATAGTAGGACACGGACTTAACAGTTCTCAAAAGTAGAGAATATAGCAAACGGAAAAACTGGCAGTATTCTGTAGGTCGAGTTAAATGAGACACTTCTCACACTATTAAAACATTCCATATTTCACCAATTTCAATTTGCTCTATGAGACCGGACTTATGGGACATCCTATATGTGTGTCAGGCAACTTGCACCTGCACCAAGTGGCTTGATAACTAAAAATAAACACAGAATACACGAATACACTGTGGTAAAAAAGAAGTTTCCAGGCACTTAGTTTATGATGAGATAATTCGAAAATACTACTATTCACAATACCGTGTTATCTTTTTCGTAAATAAATGACCTGTACACGTTTTACTAAAGAGTATATTATATGTAGTTTTTGTATTTTATATCATATGCATTTGGCACAGTCCGTGCCCGCGAATTTCCTGACACCGTATGTGTGTGTGTGTGTGTGTGTAAAATCAAGTAAATAAATAAACAAACGAAATAGAACGATAAACAAATACAAGGAACACGTGTACAAATAATACATACAATGTAAACGTTTTTATGCCAGATATAAATATTCAATGAAAATATGTGAACAGTATGTTCGTTATAGTAGGAGTTTGGTAGATTAACATACGATAACTTAGCTTGATAAAATAAAATTACAGATGAAGTTTTTGATTCTTCAAGTGAAATATAACATTCAATGGCGGTCACATAGTGATTGTTTAAAAAAAATTTATTGTGGAATGAGAGAAGAAAAAGGTCAAATTTTTTATTCGAGTACATTTATAATTGAGACATCATTTGACATACGTAAGACTTTCAATAATTTGTTTACATAGAGAGTGTCATTAACTTGGCAACTATGCCACGGGAGTATTTTCTCGCGTCTGGTTTTTCTGCTAGTTCGCAGTGGCGCCGTCCCACCCCGAGTTTAGCAATGGCCGCGACATTCAAGTCGTAACTCGTCGCGTGTGTCAAAGGCGATGACGAAGTGTAGATATTCATAAAAAGCTCAATTAGATACACAGCAACGTTTTATGCCATGACTGCAAATAAAATATAAAAGTTATTTATACGACGCGATGTCGGTTTTAGTATCGTTTCAGCTACACGGCTTGCGGGCTAGAAACGTTTTATATCCGCATCGGAGCAGAACGACGAGGGCGCAGTATTTCTTACAAAAAAACAAATTATGGTAAGTAACTGCAGTAGAATGTCTCAAGGACGCCGTCTGACTAGAGATATTTTGCGTGTTCGATGCCTAGAGGTGACTAAGCAGTAAGGGCGACTTTAGCATCGTAGTGTCTGTGCGAAAAGCGATGAACTGGCGTGGAGTGGCTCCGTTTTCTGGTCATAAAACTCTAAAAACCTTTATGGTTAAGCCGGATTTACAACCACATTTAACGTACGTACGTAAGGTTTTTGGGATTGGATTCAAACCGCCAAAAAAAATCTCGAATTGCTTTGACGTTGAGCTCGTTAAGGGGTAAGTTCACGCAAAAAATTTTATTATTTCAATAATTTTTATATTCGTATGAGATATTGTTTATTTTGTAGACATATAATGTGACTATTTTCACAGGAATAAAAATTTTCTAGCTTTTATAGTTTTGTATACTGGCAAACAAAAGCCAAAATTTGCATAAAATGGTTTTATACAAGAAGCGAAAACCAATTGACTTATAGAAAATAAATCATTCCCACCGAATATCCGTGTCGCTGGCTACAACTGGACATGTATAATAACATTGCATTGAATATTTTTTGCATTTTTTAAAAATACGCAAAGTTAACATTTTCTTATTTCAAATTCAGCAAATATTAAAAAATACATAAAATATTCAGTGCGACTTTTTATTTATGTCCATACGCAGCCGGCGATACTGTTTTTCAGTGGGAATTTTTTAATTTCTGTTTGTCAGTTTGTTCGTTTCTTTTATAAAATAATTTTATGCAAATTTTGGTTTTGACATGCCGTTATACAAAAACTATGAAAGCTAGAAAATTTTCATAGCTGTATAAAAACGTCTAAATATATGCCTATAAAACAAAGTCTCGTACAAATATAAAAATTATTTAAATAACCCCCCTCCGCCTTAATGCAAAACGTCTGCAGCAAAATATTAATAATTAATTGTTTTGATACGAAACAGAGAAAAAAATTTTCGACAAAAAGAGAGAGTATTTGAAAAACATTATTAAAATTTAATTTAGTTTACTTTCTATAATGGCTACACTTAGGATGGATTCACAACCACCACTTAGCGTATGTAGCGTACGACGTAGAAAATTTATCAATTCTGTTACGTACGTACGCACACTACGGAAGGTTGTGAATGCTTGCAAACAACAACCTCTGCGTTTCTACTTAAGCACGTACTTACGTACGTACCCTACGTGGTTGTAAATTCAGCTTTATGCCTACCAAGATCCAGCTCGGAATTACAATGAGCATTCAATTTTATAACGAATTACTTATCAGTGAAATAATCGTAAATATAACTGCTTAAAATAATTACGTAAAGTTTTGGACAAATACTGATGCATTAGAAACTTTGTATTTTTTTATTTTTAACACTTAGTTCTTGAAATGTTATTTTAAAATTTACATTTAAAATATGAGAGAGTTATTTTCATTTCTGAATTCTGAATATAGGCCAAAATTTGCTGATGGAATTTCACTAACAAGTTAATATTAAAACAGTTATATTTAAAATTTATCGTTTAAGGATTACGAATTTTAACACAGAACTCTCGGACCCGTAGATGCTCTTGGGCAGAAAATGTAAATATGTTATTTTTTTTCTTCGGAATATATTTTAGGTGGTACATAGTCCTTGTGTCTGATTAATTTTTTCGTGTATAAAAATGATATACTTTTTGATCAAAAGATACTGTTGTGTAGACTATACAACCGTTAAGTCTAACTTACCAGTATAATAAAAAAAATACTTTCGAGTGAGTAAACTTAATTTACTTCTAAAATATCTCAAACAAAATTTTAGAACTACAAAAAATTAATGAATATTGAATACCTTTCACGAAATTCATAAATTTTTTAAAATGCAGTAATACTATCACGTGTATTTTTTAGAGTTGTCATTGCCCGTAACTCATAATTGCAAAAAAAAATTAAATTTACGTTTTATTGTCACCATAGCAGTAAAATTTCTCTCTGGACACGTAATTTGAGTAAAAAAAAATAGGACGGAAAATTTTACATAATAATTGTAATTACCTGCTTGAAACGCAACTTGAATCTTGTTTTCGATTTATACAAAAAAAAACAAGTAGATCTATACAGAACTAATCAGCCTACTTTCCTGTAGTGTATATTTTGATAACAGAAATGTTTGCTCAAGGGCTGTAGGGGGATGAGTTATCCTAGGGTTTTAGAACACACAGAAAAGAATGCCAACGAAAGCAATGTGATGAAAAACTCAAAAATTAGTAAACATACTGCAACATTTAAATTTTG
>PNEQ01072570.1:0-25911 GCA_003012365.1 Medauroidea extradentata
CGTGTATTTTAATCAGGCCCATTTTCAAATTTTCAGATTTGTAGAGACAGTTGTGTAAAATAACACCTGTTGTAGGGGTTTTGAAAAATACACTTTTGAAGTGTATTTTTATACTGACATGTGTACAAAAATACAACAACATAGGCTAGGTAAAATTACGAAAACATTGATCTATTTATACCTTGATGTAGGTGTACTTTAGTTTTACACTAATGTAGTAGTTTATTAAACCATACATATGTGTCTTTTAAGCTGCGTAATGTCACACACTTTTTATATTTTGTAACATTCGTGTAAAATTACACCTACTGTAGGTATTATAAGGAAATACACTACAAAAGTGTAGTTTTACCGAACATTTGTAGGTGTTTTTTTACTATTTTTTTTACAGTGTACATACTCGAGTCCGTCCTTTCGTTCATTGTCTGTTGTTCCGGTGAGTAGCAGCTAATGGACAATTGGTCGGGGATTGTGTATAAATAGGACAATGGATTCTAACATGCATGACGTTGAACTCGCGAAATATTCCTTTCCCTAGATATCGTTTATTTGAAGTACTTTGTATTTTTACATACTGCGCAAGTTTGCCAGTCAGCTTAGTTTGTTCAGAAATCACCTGTGATAGAGGAAGACAGTGCTTTTTCCCATTGAAACAGATATAAAAGGATGCCAACACAACTGTCAGAAAATGGAATTCTTTCATGAGACAGACTATGGTTAAGATCCCATCATGGCAACTGCAGGCTGGCAGCATCGCGAAGAGCAAAATGCACAAGTAAGATACCCGTGAGATAATATGCAGACTTCCATTTACTATGTAGATTGATAAAATCCGTGATAAAACTTGAAATGGGCGACCCTACACTGGTTTTAGCTTCTTCCGGACTTCGTATTGACGCAGAAATAAGAAGCTGTGAACATGAGTTATGTGTGTATAAAATATTCGCTGCGTGTTGCTCTGGCTGAACTAACCTGTATAGTTGTGTCGTGCATCCTTAAGGGGATGCTTGTCGGAATATTTTATTGTTTTAAAAATATTTATATTTGTACCAGATATGGTTTGTTTTGTAGATATACATATTGTGACTAGTTTTTATTTAAATGAAAATGTTTAGCTTTCATAGTTTTTTATAACAGTTGGGCGAAGTCCACATTTTCATAAAACTGTTTTTATGCTTTAAAGGAAAACCAACTGACTCACCGAACTGAAAAAATTCACACTGAATGACGAAGTTGTAGGCTACAGGGCCACCTATATAAAACATGTAATTGAATTCGCGATATTTTCTAGTCCATACAAATAAGTCAAAGGTCAATTGCGAAAAAAACATGCACTTCAGTTGTTGGATTTCTAGCATGTGCCTAAATGAAAACGCGAATTTTTCAGGTCTCTGTTAATAGGTCTTTATCAATGTAATTTTTAACTGCCAACTATGTTAAATGTTACGATTTATATTTTCATAAGATGAAGCGCTTCATTTATAATAGTCTTACAAATAACTACCTCGTAAATCAAATGAGCTAAATTAACAAGAAAGATTCTTACAAATAAGGTTTTGACTACTCTCCATCGCAACTTATTACAGTATGTCTTAAATAAAGTCGTTCTCAAAGTCTTTGTAACACTGCGCAGTTCACGCAGTTTAAAAAATAAGAAAAATATACTACTTCAATAAGAGTAAAGTTAGTGACGCATAAAAATGTTCTCCAGTCTCCGAAATAAAAACTTTTCTCCTCCAATAACAGAGCTACAGTTGTAAGTGCGGCTTTTCTCACCGGGCTCGCGGAAGATTAAAAACATAAATTCCAATGAATTTCCACTCGGCGAGATTTTAACGCGGTCCGTGCGCGCTGCGGGAGGGTTGTTGCTCGCGTGGCCTGCAGCAGCGCTCCAGGCGGGACTGGCGGCGACAAGCTGAACTACACGAGCGGGACCGGTACTTCCCCGCCGCGACACCGGCAGAGGACACGCGCGCTCCCTCGCGTAATTGGAAAACACGGGGAGTGTTGCGGCTAGGGGGTTGGTGGGGTGAGTGTTTGCTCTCGAGGGTCGGGAAAAGGGGATGGTATTACACAAAATACCGTCCGTTGTTTGTGATTCTCGCCACCTCTGGGCCTCATCCTTTTCGCTCCCCTTTTCAACCAGCAGTCAATTACGCGGCGGGGTCGCGGCCGGATATTGGCCGCCATTTGTTCGCGCCATACGCCCCGCAAGGGGGTTGGGTGAAGAGGGTGAAGTAGGGTGAGAGGGGGGTAAGTGTTTGTTGGGACCGGTAATCATTGAAGCGCGCGCCACTTCGTGTACAACCCGGCACCGAATTTCAACCTGATGTTGGACT
The DNA here is from genome assembly GCA_003012365.1 of Medauroidea extradentata. Taxonomy (NCBI): domain Eukaryota; kingdom Metazoa; phylum Arthropoda; class Insecta; order Phasmatodea; family Phasmatidae; genus Medauroidea; species Medauroidea extradentata. The sequence goes on from PNEQ01072570.1 coordinate 2,340, forward strand.
CATGCTAACATTTTATTTCATCTCACACATTTGTTTTTACTGCGTACGTCCCGAGTAATTGTTTTCAACACTCTTGTACTATGGGAGTTGGAGACCGTGGTCACTGGCGATTTTTTTTTTTTTTACCAGAGAAAAGTATTCCCGCGAAATGCACGTTCAAGATGGAAAATTCATCGCTGTCTTTCATTAATCTAATTTGTGCTGAAACTTGATTTTAGATAATCACATGGACACAAGACACCAAATATTACTTGATTGACAGAAAAATGATGTATAACACATTGAACGTTAATTCATAATGATGGAGGTTCCAACTTTCACCGACATTTACAAATTAATTTCTCAAACAACATGAAAAATACTTTCTTTAAAAATTTTTATTCACGTAGTGTGTTCGAACACGCAGAAATATGTTCGCAAGCAATTAATGCGAAATTGTGACTTTCACAATATTACTCAAGAAGCGCGCCTTTAGCGGGTGGGGCAGTAATCTGTTACCTATATATATATATATATATATATATATATATATATATATATATATATATATGTGTGTGGAGTTATATTATTGAACAACACCGACAAACTCCGACAGGTGATTCCTTATGAAAAAACAAGCAGAATTAATTAGATTTTAATTTGTTGCCTTAACTTAATATTAAGGGAGTAATAAGTTTCTGAATATGAAAATGTATAATCGTATTTCCGCAAAATATAAGAAACCAAATGACATAAAAAATTATATTTACAGCACTTCTTAATGATGTTAGGACCTTCAAACCAACATCAAATAAAAATTGGTACCGTCTACCCTTATGAAAATAATAGGGGTGGCTACCCTCTAATTGCGTACAACTATTATATCGTCACGATTTTTGAACATCTGAAGGTGGTTTATTGAGGAACGGGACCTGTGTAACAAATCAGGTCCTTTTGTTGCAACTATCTAGCGCATACTGTTTATGCTCAAAACACACTTGAATATTCGCGCAGACATACAGAGCCTAGAGCATAGGCAATCCTGCGAACATCCATGTGATGCGTGCAGCGTACAGACGATATTCAACATTCAAGTAAACAACAAATACAGTAATGTTAAAGTCGCAGATCAGTTTGTTGCTAGCATTCTGCGTACATATCGTAGCAGTTGTGAACGAAAATGATAGGTCCCAGGCAGCTGAAACATGTGTAAATGGTATTGTGTTCGTCATGCTGGTAATAAACCAAACACGAATAACTTGGTGAGGTAATACTTGAAAAAGAAAAGTAACAGTAAAACAAATTAAAAAATTAAAACATCTGTATTAGAGCGTCTGGCAATTTTACGAGCAGATATTTTGCCCAACGTGTTTCTGAGACGCAAAAATTTAAGTTATATTGTGTCGGCGCTACAAATTAATAATATTTATTATTATTTATTTTTTGTTACACTACGTGTCCTCGAAAAGCACAAGACCATAGTAGAAATTTTTCAGGTGAAGGAGGGGGGGATAGGATTCGGCCAATGCCTGTTTAAGGAAACATTTCAGCATTCGCCGGAAGTGTTTTCGGAAAACCCTAGGAAATCACATTCGGGATGACCGGAGTCGGAGAACGAAGCGGTGTCCTCCCGAATGGGGGTCGCGTATTTTACCGCAGCTCCACCACGCTCAGACATACCATAAATGCACCTGTGTGACAAGAAATATGTTCATAAAGTTGGGAAATCCTATTACCTAGGAATAACTTTATTTTTCTGTACAGGCTGCACTACCAAAATCCTTTATGCGCTTAAATTTTCTGTGTTACTTAAGAGTGCGTGGTAGATAAATAAACGCTGAAAACATCAATTGATTCCTACGCTTTTCTCGAAGCCAATGTGGATAAAATACTCAATGACAATCTTAGATAATGGTATTTGCCAACTTTATGAGTAAATATTTATCCAGAATTACTCATTCGTTACGCGTGATCTCTTGCACCGCAGTTAAATGCACAAGGTTCCGGCGTCAGAGATTGTGCCTCAGAAGTTCGTAACACTGGAAACAATTTTGTTTAAAACGTTGGCAAAAACTATTGTTTAGGATTGCTATTGTTTAATTTTCGCAAATAGGCTTCAAGATACCTACAGTTATAGATCAATTCTTTTGGCGTTGAATTATGTACCACGCCCTCTTAACGTACGACGCCATGTAAAGTTTTATGAATACTTACTCTGTTTCATAGTTGAGTATAAGAGAACCGGCAATCGTATATGACAAGTTTAGCCAAGTCTTCAAGTAATAATTTCACACAGAATCGCAGCCATTTTCGTAATATGACCCTGTTAGATGACTTATGATTAGACGTGTTGTGCACCAGGCAATTGTTAGGCGTCTGTTTAATTTTTACATATTTGAAATAGGTTTACGAAAATATTTTAGTTTTAGAGAAGTCAATGTTTATGACAGGGTGTATGACTAAAATAGTTTCCGTAGATATGATTCGAAGCCGGAAAAAATGTATACATTCGTTACAATTGCCACATATCCTAGCGATGCATAACATCGTCCGATTGATACATTATACGACTGAAATATTTGTTTACAATGTTAGCAAGAACTTTTTTCTGATTGCATGTTTACTGATATTTTAGTATTGGCAATTCAAAAACGGGTTAGTTTCAAACAAAATATGAGAATTCACGGAAGGACACCAAGCTGGGTGATTGTTGGAGCCGTTATTTTTCCGCCGTAGTAGCCGCGTGAGGACTAGGATAGTACGGATATAAGCGCATCTTGAGAACGCAGTATAGGAAGTGTGAACAGCGGTGGAACAATTGTAGAGTGTTTGGTTGATACTTACAAAGGAATGAAACGTTGCGAAACATCCCATATCCGAACAAGCTGCGATTCGGGTAAAGTTTCTTCATAAGTGCTAGATTATTTCAGCTCAACTTTATATTTATTTTTAGCTGTGTGTTTTCCGCCAGTTGTGTATCAATATTGTCCTATGACGAGTGAACGCAGTGAATGCTTTCCACCACTCGTAACACACACGCACACTCTCGCACATAGATATGTGTGTGTGTGTGTGTGTGTGTGTGTGTGTGTGACTGTTGAGAGAGCCCCAAATAGTGTTTCACTTTACCGTGAACTGAACAGACTGCTGTACCCATTTTAAAAGTTTCATATTCTCGGACCGACAAAACCATACACAACACAATAGCAGAAAAAGAACAACACTGTTTTTTTTTACATTTGTTTCTAAAATACTTCCATCTTTCACGTGTTATTGCTAAAATTGTGTAATGTAAATATTAACAATTTTACATAACTCGTAGTGTAACCTTTAAGATTATTATTTTTTATGCTTCTAAACGGGACGAAGTTTATGTTAAAATGTTGCTAACTAATTTAAAAAATTAAAAGAAACTCTGTTTTCGTAGATGCCACTGAAACATCTCATAGAACACTTGAATTTATCATAAGTTTTACTTTCCTGCTGCGAGCCAGGAGGTTGAAAGTCGCTGCGAAAAGCATATCTGCATATCCCATATCACCGACAAGCCACGGGTTGAAAGGTTATTGATTGAGGACTCGCCAGCACTTCCGGTATAGTAGGGAACTCTTTGCTGAGCACAGATATCTGCATATAAATAAACGTCATAGCTGCACGATCACAAAAATAATTACATAATTATTTTACTGCATGCTTTTCAACTTATAATAAATATCTCTAATTAGTTTTTCGTCATGAAATTTTCTTATTAACCCTTAATAATTTTTTCACATGTAGAATTTTGGGTACTTATACAAAAAAAATATTCACGCATAAATGAGCTAAAAAGTAGGCCAATTAATGATGAACCTTACATCATCATTGGAAATTACTGCGATGTGAAAATTTTTTAGCTTAGGTTCATCAATTTTTTTTTGTTAAAAAATAATACTACAAGATTAATATTATGGTTCTCATTAAGTACGTAATTTTGTCATTTTTTTTTTGGAAATTATTTTCTTTCCATAAATGTGTGTGTTTTGGGTAAATGTAGGTAACCTAAACCATGAACTTATGATTCAGATAAAAATACAAACAAAAAAATAAATTTTATATATCTGAAGTGAAATCAATTTTAAGAATAATTGGAAGAGAAGTCTGGACAAACAGGAAGTAAAACTGCATAAGAGACGCAACTAATTAAACGCATTATTTTGTTATTCAATTACGTCATACTACGTCTCACGCTTAATCATTGTTAGTGTGTATTCGATACTAGATTACTCGGTCACTGGTAGTAGCGAATGTGGTGAAATTCCCGAAAGACAGCTAGGCCCTACTAATTATTGAAGAAAATTTGCATATTAAAAATATGACTACGAGTGACTAACAACGTGCCAGTTATATGGTTTAACACCCACGTAGCCCTAAAAATTGGGAAAACACTTAATTCGCCAGGCCTTCTGTAATTTCGTGGTTAGTTGCATACGCAAACCCCAGAGCAACCCCAAATCACGAAAACTTAGTTTATCAACATTTTGTAACAAGAAACAAAATTTGAAACATATAAGTTTATGAAACGAAAATTAGAAAATGGGACGTGTTTTTCATATTTATTTTCCAGTACGCATAAAAGGCAAAAAAAAAGTAATGAGTATGTGAAAAAATCTGATTTTGCAGTCCGTTATGCGAAACTTGGGAATTTTTGTTCGTTTTATTATATTGTAAACATATGGAGTATAAAGAGTAGGCCAATAATGAGCGTCAGGTAATTCGCGGATAGTGACAGCATTGTGTGAATAAGTGGCCAAAACTAAGCATAGCATATTTTTTTTTGTTGAAGTCATCAGGTCCGTACAGCTTCTGTTGGTATCTACCAGCATTTACTGGTACATAGAAACAATCGGGCAGCATCTCTCTGTGAAATTTGCCAGTGTGCCTTTTCTACAACATCACCTGTCTGTAGATGCTCGTAGGCAGTGGCGGATTTAGAGGGAAGGCCGTGGGGCCCTACCTCTCTTTTAAGGTCAGATTTATTTTCTTTTCTTAATATGTTTCTAATTTAATTTATTTATTAGCACTATTCACTTTTTAAGACATAATTTATTTTACAATTTTCTTACTTAAGTAATTAAATTTTTTGTGTGTAAACTCTTTAAATAGCACCATTTTGCATCTCTAAAATTGAAATTTTGCCCCCACTTTTGGCTTGGGGTGTATGTATACACACCTTTTAAGGCATAGGCCCTCCCTTCTCACAATGCTGGTTCTGCCGCTGTTCCTAGGTGCAATGTTCCTGTATTTAGAGAAGAAATGTAATGCTTAATTAAGTATTATTTTATTAAAGTACAGTACATTTATGAAAATACTTCGCGTGGTTTCATATTATTTAAATGAAAATTTTAATGAGCTGTTATTTTATTCTTTGTGGTACAGTAAATATTGTTCGGAACCTACTAAAATATTCTCCAAGAATTGTCAAATGAAACATTTTAACGTACATCCGGAGTTTTTTTTTAGACATGAAAATAATCTTCAGAAGCAGTCGAAACGGTATTTTGAAGACATAATGCACATAAATAGCTCTATTTCTTCATAATCTGGCTCTGTATTATTGGACTAGTGTGTTTCAACATTTACGTAACAGAAACATATACCTGCCAAACTGTGTAGGATAAGTCTGAAGATAACTCTACAACAACACCTCAGCCAATACGCCAGCTCAGTGACTCACGAGAGAGCAATTTTAACACCAGCCAGTATCAATATTATTTCCATCTCCCGAGCTGCCCCACTTTACTGTAAGAGCTAATCTAAAATATTGAAAATAACTCAACGTAGGCAGTTTTTAAATTACGGTTTCTAGCAGATGTTACTCAATAACAAAAATATAGCAAATTACTTTCGCAGCATGGTCGTATTTTTATTTTCCTAACTTGAAATTGTCAGGAACAGTTCTTTATGTCACTTCATAAAGCAGTCTCCAATTTACAGAAGTTAATTAAAAATAAACAGTCGCGTTGCTTGCAAATCACTAAAAATATCCGTATTGATCGAGGACTTGTTTTATGCGACGGAAACTGAACGAGTGAGTGGTAGATTTCAGTCCGCGCTCAACATCGAAGCTTTTAACGCTGGTGAGTGGTGACATGAGGTGAGTGTGGAGCAGCGCCTGAATGAGAGGGCAGGGAAACAGGAGATCTCCGAGAAAATCCATCGACCAGTGGCATCGTCCGGCACAATTCCCAAAGGCAAAAATTCGGGGACTGAACCCGTCGGGAATCGAACCCGGATCACCTGGGGGGGGGGGCGAGTGGTCTGACCATTCGGCCACCGCGGCCCCTCAGAAACTGAATCCACATAGTAAACTTAAAATAAATTTTATAAACGTCGTGAAAATATATTTCGCGAATACAATAGGCCCTACCATACTTTTATTTACTGCACATTTAGGGTATCTTGTTTCTTTATCTAATTTAAATCCATTTCACGTCTAAAATGATACACTTTTGTTAGATAAAACAGTGTATACTTACGTTGGCCTCATTAACACCAAACGTCATTAATTATGTTTCTGTCAGAATCGCGGACATATACTGCATACACAGGAATCCCAATTTTCCGTGAAAAGATATCTGATCTAGTTTTTTTCAGTACCTTGCCTGCACGTCTGCAGCTCTGTCTCATGGTCAGTGATTGGCTGTTTTTTTAACTCCTACGTGTCTTCACAGTTTACTGCAAATCACAGAAGTGTGGTATCGCAGTAACATTATTCTGATTGGTACAGTCTTTCCACAATAACAATGAAGCAAAACAACCGAAGTGTATGCAAGACATTGAAACAATCTGATGCAGAAATCTTTACATGAAAATCAGGGGTCCTTGCATACTTACAGTAAGTTTCAGAAAAAGCATGCAAAAAAAGTAGAAATAGTGACCGCCAAACTGAGCATTATGATAGTAAACGTCTGTGATACTGGCGAAAGAAGGCGAGGTGAGGTGAAAGGGTTTTACGACCCAGTGCAACGAGAGCAGTGGAGGCGGAGAAGGGTGGGGACATGGGGACATTGTCCCTCCCCTAGAACAGAGAGAAGGGACAGTATAGCATTTGTGCCCACCTTAAGTTTTAATATTTAAAAATACTGCAATTTCTGCCAGCTGTGTATTTAATATTTGGGCTCGAATACCACTTAAATAACACCGATTTGCACACTAAAACATGACCCCCGAACCCCCGCTTTAAGAAGTCGTTATAGTAAACAACTCGAAAATCAACTTCTGTCGATGATACTGTCCCCCTTTTTCTTTTACAATATTACCTTCCTCCGCCAATGGCAACAAGGTCTTAATGAGTATCAGTACCCGCCACGCTGGAATAATGGAACCTCAGCGTTTAATTTCATCTACAAATTTTCTATAATGTTGTATGTTCGGCAAGTCAGAGGGAATATTTCTTACATTGTATAGAGTTGGCACTGCTCGACTACTAATGCTTATGACCATCAATAGAAAAATTTTCTTCCTCAGGAAGGTTACTTAGAAAGGCACAGAAAGTGTTTCAGTTTGGTAACGCTCAATAACGCAATTACCCGTGCCATGCCACACGGGAAATTTTCTAAAACTCATTGTATTGGAACTTATAGCGAAAATTGAAGAACTCTAAGATGACAGATACTGAATACCCTTAAGATCCGATGAGTGGTGAAATAAGTTGAGGGGATATCCCAACAGCCATGTCCGAAAAAGTATTCAAACCCAGGATCTCTGGCACCGTAGACCGGCGTCTATTGTCGACTGCGCTACGGAGCTAGCTAAATAAGATTTTTATGTAAACTTCTAGGCGAGCCATGGCGTGTTTGCGGCAAGAAGGTAGCTCAGTCATCTCTAAAGTGATACAGTTTGGGCGTGAGTAAACGGAACTCTCTTCTGGACTATAAACTTCAGGAATTCTAAATCAGATGAGGCAGCCCGATTCCATGGACTATGAGGTCTCCCGACCTGCTTCACGGACTACACGATCCCCGTATCGAAATACTCCGTGCAGAGGCCCTATTAATAGTTTCTATTTTGCACGCATTTCATGAAACATCCTGTATGAAAATACAGACGTAAAATGACGAGGAGCATTAACGTGTAATCTTCTAAACCACAAAAAATAAACAACGAAAACGACAGCAACAGAATAAACACCAATCAGTACATGAACCAATTAAGTCCATGTTAGAATTAATGGGAAGATCTTAAAATAATAACCAGCATTTGTTCTTATGAAGCAGGGCATTTGTCAAGAATAAAATAAAAACAATTGTGATATAGACAAACATATTAAAGTTAAAATTATACGAAGAACAATTAAAAAAATTAACACTATTAAAGCTCATCTCGTTACTGGTTGCCGTCGAAGTTTTCTATCCGGTACTTAACAATAGTTTTCTATGGTAATCATTTATTTTTCGGTCTTGGTGTCTTGTTCGTTGTTTAGCATTTACGTTTGGCAATACGTGAGGTACTAAAGCAGTCTCCCATAATTCCTTAGAATATCGTGTAAATTTGTTTCTCTACAGGTCGTTAATTTTTTGCAGAAATTGTTTCAACTATCAGCTAAATGAGTAATGCTTCAAATTAAAACTCATCTTTTTAAATCTATGTACATGACCTTCCATTAATAAACTCAGTATAGATTCTCCAGTTCGCCTCTTTAACCTCTCATAAATTTCGGGCCAGCATGGGGACGGGAACTGCGATTCATAACACGAAGTTTGGTAGGAAATGCGTAATAATTAAAAATTTCTAGAGCATGATGCCGGAATCACAATAAAGCGATGAACCCGAAGCGGATAACAAACGATATCTCTCAATCGTCGCCGAGGCTTCAGCAAAGTTAGCGTGGCAAAAATGACTCTGACTAGCCGACGAGTTACTTAATTCGCGTCGCACGCATCACGATATTGTGACTACAGCGTCAGTGCTCACAGTGCATTGCTGTGAGAACTGATGTATGTAACGATAGCGTTCCCGTAAACCTGTCGCGTGGAGCCGGTTAAGTCCAGCGGCTGTGACCGCGGAAATTCGTCACGATTGCCGTCGATCAGGGCGAGATCGCGGACAAAGCCCCCTGCTTCCCGCTACCTGGTGTGCTTTGCTCCACGCAGATACCTTATCGAACACCGACCAAACCCTTGCTGACCTTTGTTTGTATGCGCGCGCCCCGCACAAATTTACGATTCGGCACGCGAAAACGGACTTATAGGAGCTCACGTGCACCGAGCGACAAATCGTGTCGATAAAATATCGAGGTTCACCAGTAACGTTCTTGGACGACGGGCAAATACGACTAGCTCGGCGACAGTGTGGTTGGCACATTCAAATCATAAACATTTAAATAAACGACTTGAATAAATTAAGTTATAATGATAAATAAGACAAAAATTTGAAGCTTGTTAATACAATACAAAAAAAACCGAGTGTTAGATAATTTAATTGCATTTTCAATTTTTGAACCGTAACTATTATTCAAAATATATTGTCAAAACTTTCTCTTCAGCAAAACACATGATATATTCTTGGCAAATTGCTTGACATAAAAAAAAGTGTAACCTTTCATTAATTTGTCATGCAGAATCATTACAAAAATATTCTTGAAAGTTAACCTATAATTCTTTTGCAATGATTCTGCGTGACAAATTAATGAAAGATTCCATTATTGTTTATGTCAAGCAGTTTACGTATAATATATTATATTCTTTGTGGAAGAGAACATTTTGATGATAAAATATGAATAAGTGTTGCGGCTCAAAAACTGGAAATACAATAAAAATGTCTAACACTCCCCCTTAAGCTAACTATAACCTAAATAGCCTTCCTTTGGTTTTGTATCCTCGAGAATGTGTGCTAAATAACTAAAACTTTAAAAACACCAATTGAAATCTACACGTCTTTGAAAGTTAATACGAAACTACTACAGCACAACACTCCTGGATAATAATATTTATAAACTTTGTGACCAAACATTTGCCCAGTATGATGCAATTGTTAAGCATAATATTTTGCCCTGCAATTGAATGTGCGAGATTTCGGTGCGAGACATTGTTCTTCAGAAATACGAAATTCGATAAAAAATTTTTGCTCTGAAAAGGTGGTAAAATCAATTTTCCAGGATTACTGTTTTCTTTATTTATTTTCGCAAATTGACTTCTAGAAACCAAAGATTCTAAACCTGATTCTTTTAGCGTTATGATTTATGTACCATGCCCGCTTAAACGTCTTAGTTAATTATTATACTTTAATATACCTCATTACTGTTATCAATTGTAGTTTAAGTAATTTCCTATAAAGGTATGGACATTATCTTCCTTCATTGTCAAAATATTCGTAAAACAACGCAAATACAGGTTGTTCGGTAACTCAACCCCTAAACCTTATCATTTCTTTGGAGCTATCACAGTACAAACTTTCGTACACATATACATACGTAGAAATATATAAAAATTGTAATGTTGTAAGTTGTATCTCAAAACCAGTTCAGAACATTGTGGTGGGATCAGGAGCGTATGACAGGTTGTCTAGGACGTAGGCACATGACACTAATCTCTGCGTCTGGCGCCTGCTGCTATGCAGGCCGCCATGCACGGATAGCCGCCATGTATTGTTGCCAAGGCGTTACGAGATTTATTGTTAAGATAGTTGTAAAAATTACGTATGGAGTTTTTGGCAACATTTTTTTGTACACCTAGTAGAAGGTACTGTTATTATTTCCGTGTACCTAGGGCCGCGATTTTGTCGCGAAAATATTTTTGCCAAACTTTGTTTCAGTGTTTCGCGTGCACATCGGCAGCTCTTCTCCATGGTTATTGGCATCGCGTCTTTGTACAGACACGTTTCTCATTTGACTGTACCAATCAGAATAAGATTATTGTGACTCCGTACGTCTGTAATTTGCCAAGGCAAGCGAGAGTAAACCCAGCTAATCACAGACGATGTAGCAGAGCTGCAGATGTGCACACAACGCATTGAAACCAAGTGTTACAAAAAATACTTTCGCCATAAAATCGCGGCTCTACTTATACCGGGAAAATTCTTTGGCCCAGTGACATGTAGACTATCTTCCAAGAACACGTGTTTACTGAAGCAGAAACCAGCTGTTCATTGGCTGCTCACTGATTTAGTGATTTCGCATTGTTCAGAGTGCCGCTGTTACCGAAAACGTAAACATGCAAGTAATGTAGGCCGGCGTTACAACACCCTCATATTTCCTAATCACAGTGCAAAGAAGGCCAACTGGACGACGATATAGGGCATCGTAGCGAGCCAAACGGGGTCTGTCTCATGATGGTCAAGTATAAGACAAAATGGGCCACCAATCGCTCGTCGGGCCAGGGAGAGGGTCGCAGATTCGAGTCCTAGACGTGCCGCTCGTCGCTAGTCGACTACAACCACACAGCCTTCGGCATCATGAACAAAGTGGAAACGTCAGATACGATCATGTCTATGTTTAGAGCCAGTGATTTTTGGGGAAAAGAGTTCTGCATCAATTTGTTTCAGTGCCTTATGTGCACATATGTATCTCTGCTTCATGGTCAGTGATTGGAATATTTTAACGTTCTGCGTCTCAGAGTCCTACCCAAAAATCACGGACGTGTGGTGTCGCGGTAACATTGTCCTGGTTGGTGCAGTCAAATGTGCCACGTCTCTTTCCAATTATATTCTACCAATAACTACGATGCAGAGTTGCGGGTGTGCACGTAAGGCATTGAAACAAGTTGTTTCAGAATTTTTTTCACCAATTATCACTGGCTCCACATATTGATAATTAATTCTATTTTAACTTAGTTATAATTTGTTAACACCGCACCCCTCAAATTGTAGTCTTTAATTTAACTTTGTATAAACTCGTAGAACCGTCCTTATTCACTTATTTATTCATACTCGTAACTAGGGCCATTCCGCGAATTCAATTACCTACATGTTAGAATCAACTATCCTATACATAATCAAGCTTCGACCATTAGACAACCAGCTGCTACTCCGTAGAACAGCAGACAATGAACGAACAGAATGCATAGTACAATCGATTCTAGCCTGCAGGTCATTGAATTGGCGACATTTTCCTGTCCCTACCTGTAAATCTCCTCAGTTACGAAGCCCCTAGTGTAAAGCAAAATAATGTTTTTCGCAAGCATGAAAATCCTGCGTTTACGTGTTTCTTTATTATTGGTTTGATGCAATTTAGGAGGTGTCAAATAATTATAAGTCCAGTTGCAAAAGCGAAAGGAACCGACATTTGATTGAGCTGTAGCTTGCTGCAAAGATAAAACGCGAACTTTTCAGGCCCGTACTTGTACCTACCCATGTCACTTTACACGTAACGTAGCACGCACATAATTCTTCACAGTACATACTATATTTAATTATTGTGTGTAATATGAATTCATATACTTTATATTCAATTTATATATATGATATATATACACGAAATATTACACATGCTGGCTGTCCAGAAACAAACGCATAATAATCACACCACGCGAATCCTCGGCTAATTGGAGACGAAAATGTTAGTGCGAGATAATTGTACGGTGACATTTTTTAATGCACAATGTGGCAACAAAGCACTGTATATAGTCCCCTCTTGCGCTCCACAGATATAGTATTTATCTTACTACTACTGTTCAAAAATGCGTATTATGGGTTCAGTCCAAACATGATTATATGTTTACTCGACGTAACATATATAAAATAACTGGACGTAGAGCGCAAGAAGGGATTATCTGCATGCAGTGTTGCCATATTGTGCACGTAAATTGTCGTACAACATTTCGCCTCTTACATTTTCGTCTTAAATTTTAACCCAGGATTCTCGTGATGGTTCTGGACATCCTATGTGTCTGTGTGTGTTGGTGTTGGTGTGTGTACGCGAGCGAGCGTATACATGTGCGTGCGTGTGTACAGACAAGGATGAAAATATAGAGCTTATTTGCGAAAATATTTACAGCAATGTCACCGTAGCACAGTTTTAGTTTGGTAGCACTCGTTTTAAGAGAATGCAAAAGTAAATGAATAGCAGGTGCTGAATCACTTACATAATTACCTTCTCTGATTATTTGCGTCTACATACCCGCGAATGTAGTAAGTTACCAGATGAACAATGGAGAAGTTAATTCCGTGATAACAATTAATAGTATATTTTTATATATAATTTCGAATTAGGAAAAAAATACGATAATCCATTTCACACGTTAATTTGCGAAAGCAAAACTTAACAATTTTTAAATGTTTCTGTGAGCTGCAATACTTGTGTACAAACTGATTTTGTCATCCAGCGGAGGAGTGCGCGTTGTGTGAGAGCTGTTATTCAACCCGGTCATGAATTAAACATGTTCAGATTTCCAAGAATCGGTCTACCCAACAAGCATGAACTGGATACGTAGGACAATGTTTACTCGTGACGTACAGAGCTGGTAATATGTGTACTTTGCTTGTGATTTGTTCAATATTGCGGACACGCTAACTAACAGAACGGGTTAAATTGATGAAAACATTAACAACTATTTTAATAAAACTTTATCAACACAGATTTAATTGAATTAACTTGGTATCTCACATTTTCATATCGTTCCCATAATGATCAATCAAACAATATGACAGCAGGTTTCTAATTAATAAACTTCTATTGGTGAACGAGGGAAGGTCATGATGTTTGTCCATTACTCGATTTAGTATTGACAAAGTTAAGTTAATTTTATTGGGCTTCCTTGGTAATTTTTACGCTCATAATTTCATTTGTATGCAAATGAGACGAAGACTTACACCGAGAGCATGTTTTTCAGTTAAGGGGGAGTGTTAGACAGTTTTGATATATTTTCAGTTTTTGAGCCATAACTTTATTCTAATTGTATTATAAAAATTTTATCTTCTATAAAGCATAGGATATATTCTTGGTAAACTGCATGGCAAAAATAATAATGGACTCATTCATTAAATTAACATGCAGAATCATTGCAAGAGAATTCGCAGAAGATTACCTGGCTCTTAATACTTTTGCAATGATTTTGCATGACAAATTAATGAAAGAGTCCATTACGACTTATGTCAAGAAGTTTATCAAGAATATATCCTATGCCTTCACAGAGAGAAAATTTTGATAATACAATTTGAATAATTGTTATGGATGATACATTGAAAAATCAGTAGAATTGTCTAACACTCCCCCTTAAGCTAAGCATACATGGCGCAGCCAAATAACGTATATAGGCTAGCTAAAGAAGTATTTTGTTGCTAAAACAAAATTACATCCTTGTTTTTATTTTGTAGCTTAAGCATAATATTTGGTCAGCTTAACTAAATATTTGTTTCACTGTGGGTAGATTTCTGTGCCGAGCTATTAAAAAAAATTACGCGATAACCCGAAAATCGAACCAGGAACCTCTCACGTCGAGGGTCAGTCAACTATCGTGTCCAATTATGGACGTTGATGATCGACACATTCAAAGAGATGTATGGCTTGAAAAATGCATTACATTTACGTTTTATTTTTTTTTTTTGTATTAAGAAACTAGCTGCCCGGCCGCGGCTATGATCGTGTGGAATTTTTTTAAGGAAAAACTTTAACAATAACTTAGTGTTATTGAGACAGGGATGAGATGGTGCAAAAACATTTTATAACTTTTCACCACCAAAGCGTAACGATACCTCACCAGGTTTATGAGATATCGAGGATATGCATTGCAACCTTTTTCGCCCCCTTTGTGGCAGTCTACGCTTCAAGGGGAAGCCACCCTTAAACTTTCACACTTCAAATATAAAATCAACTCTTCTGCCTTCTGGCACTAATAAAAGCGTATGTAATATCACAGCAGTTATCCGTCCCCTTGTCTTATACGGTATTCGAACCCAAAACATCCTACTAGGGTTCCAAACAACGATGCCAGGGTAGGTCATCAGAATTGTTAAGAAATTGAATGTGTGTATTTTACAGGCCCGTGTCCAAAGAGGTACACGTCAAGGTCTCTAAACTACGAGGTCGTCTCACAGCGGAAACTTTTTGTTCGGGACGTTCGGGTGTTTCCGTGAGATGGCGTAGGCTAGAGACCACGGCCATAGAGGAACAGGTCTGGACACTCGAGATAAAATGACTGACTGGCGCCACTAGCACTCTGGTGTTGTATTAACATTGCGTAACTTGAACCACTAGTAGCAAGTTCACATCAGAGCCGCTAGGAGCACTGGTAGTACGATACTACACTTCGTTGTTAAAACACCACTTCATTACCAGTGGCGCTTTCAGTTATAAATTGGTCAACTCAATAGCACTGTTAGATAGGCTAGTGTCCAGACTTGTTATTCTATGACAATGCTAGAGACCTCTGAATGTAAACAATTGTAATTGTCAGGATAAGTTTGAGATTTTCTGAGAAAAATGGATGGAACTCGATGTACTGTTGCTTAGCGTTCAAACAGTTTACAAAAGACTAAAGCAAGACCGGACACTGCACATATTTAGTACGGTATATTTAAACTGGTAGCACATTTACGTATATTTCTGTTTCCCAAATCAGAATCTCATATTTGTAAAAAAAAATTATTCGTTCAAAGTAAAAACCTCCCTTGTCTATGGTAAAAACGAAAATTCATGAAAATAAATAGCCTAAGTGTACTTGAAAACAGTATTCAGAAAAAATAAATTTTTGTGTTTACGCTACTGTATACAAAAACTGCACCAATTTACTTTCAATTTTACTGCAACATAAAAGTTATTTTAAATACACCCCAATGTTTAAACTTACAAAAAAAACTGCATTTCAACACACTACACACTGCAGGGACAACCTTACGTAAATTTTTCACAGTAAATATTACAATATATATGAAAACTTTGCACCATAAATAACTTGATTGAGACGGAATTAATATTATACAGTAGAAACTATGTTTACACAGTTCTTGAACTATAATTGAGTGTGATTAATTACACGTAAATATGCGTAATAAAATACATAATAATCATTTACTGGTAAATATAACAGAAATTTTTAACAACATGGAAAGTCATTTCTTATTTTCGTAAGCCCCGTATGCAAACAATCGTTCATAAAGAATAAACGAAATTTAAATTTTCTGTTGGTCTGGTTAACGGTGGTGTTTGCTAGAGACCTGTTGCGCTGAATGAGCGTATCGCGATTTAAATCTTATTTAAATAGAACTATCCCTATGAAAAATGACCTTGCGGATAAATCCTAAATAACGTTATACAAGATTATTTTTTACACGGCTTACTAAACAATCCAGGACACAATCATATTCTGAAAAGTTTTTGGTGACTGGCGACAGTCAATCAACGGCTAACAGTCAACACCATGACCTACTATCAGACAGCCTATAAATGATATATTTGCACCACGCTTCAGGGACTGTAATATGACCGTTACACGAGTCTATTTGCCACAAAAAATAATTTTTCTGAAACGGAATAAAATTTTTAGGAGAGAGTGACTAGCAAACGGCATTATTACATAATTCGTAAAATAAAGTAAAATGACGACAATTTAATTTACTTTGTAAGTGTTGTATTTGAAATATTACACTCGTTTGTCCATAGCTTTGCTCCCGTTTAATACTTATAGCATGCCCCGTATTATTATATTGAGTCTTATATAAAAAAAGTATTAACACACATACACACATATATATACACACACGTGTAAATATATACTCGGGCACAAAGACGTAGTACCATATTACGTATCGATATTCTTCGAGGTAATTACTGAATTGTGTCTAATGTGGGAGCTATTTATGTAAGCATTATTCTGAAGCAAATACCTAATATCGCAATCGCTATCAAGGACTAATTGAATAAAATTTTTACGGCATTTCTATTCCTTAGGAGTAAAATTTCGAAAAATTCTTTACTTTATTTTTTGAAATTTTTATAATCCAATGGGAGTGAAAATTTTGAAAGAAGTATTGCAGGATTCTGAGAGGAAAATATTTCCAATCAGAAACCGCGCCCATATAATAAAGGTCTAATAATTCGATAAATATCGATGAATAGTCGAAAAACGTATCTCCACAGTTTAACCCTTTATGTCCAATTTGGAAAATTTCTTAAAATTGGTTTTCGGGTATTTACGTACGCATCACTCTTAAGAGGACAGTAAATCTATATCTCGAAGAGTTCGATTTATATCGACGATTTACTGAAAAAAAAAGTTAACGTATTTTCACCCCTTTAGCGGTCGAATTTTTTAAAATTCTGAAATATTTTAACGTGAATTTTAATTACTGGCACATTGAAGTGAAAAACACGCGAGAACCTGTCGGTTTCCAGCTGTATCGACGATTAACCGAAAACACATTTCACTCCTTTCTACATTCCTTACTTGTTAAATTTAAATTTTAAAAAAATCCCTTCTTTTTCTTGTCTACTCCCTGATGAGAACCCACCCTTAAAATTATCAAGAGGTTGTTCCGTGTTGGTACGTCAGTCAGTCATTCAGTCTTCCGCTGTAGATTAGTAGCTACGATGTGTCATTGTTTAAGGTTCGCTATGCTTTTTTTCACAATCACTTCAATGTGAACCTAGTACAATAGTATGATATCATGTATGAGGATTATTTATTTTATTAAATTTACAATACAGGCATGACTTTAATTAGTTTGGTTGATACTGTATTCCAAACCAAAGATTTTTCTTTTACTTTTGCTTACGTTTTTCTGTATTTGTTAAATCTTTGGACACAACAATGAGTTTTGTGAACAATTTGAATATTCATAGTCAAATTCCCGTAACAGAGAAAATTTTAATTTCAGGTTTAATTTCTGTCCATTGAAAATAGTTATTTCTTCTCCATTTGGTAGTATTTGTAAAATGATAAAATTTTGAATAATATCTGGATGAATTCTTTCCATGTATGTTAGACATTACCGATTTAAATAAGCTAAAATTTTAATGCATTTTTTTCTCATCAGAAGTCAAAGTTGTGTTCGCGTGAAATTTGTAGAAGAGAATGTCCACCAATCAACTACCGCGATTAGAGTCTCGTATAACTGTCGCCCTTAGATACATAAGAAAATCTTATTTTGGAACTCATCAAGCTAGTACCTTCGGCGGTAAAGCAATATAAAGGCACGAGTATTTCGCGTATTCATCTGGTAACAGCCTAAGACTTCTCAGTTCTATAAGTGTACCGGCATAAGCCGAATATCCATTGGCTTCTACAGTACAAACGTGTAGCACGTGATATCCTCACGACTTGTTTCCTTATTTATAACTGGTTTACAGTCGTCAAATGTGTATTAAAACCACTCTCGTCTAATCACAGAAGGAGGAGTGAAGTATACGTTCTTGACGTTCAACCTGACCTAGAATCAATTCGCGAAATAATCTTGCCTCTAAGCATTGAACATACTTTCGGGAGTATTTGAGTTCGATTCCGCGTTCTGATTTCATCATTTCTGTTTCCCATAATTTCCGAAGTACTCCAGGCGAATGCTGGGATCGTTCCTTAAGGGGGATTGATCCCTGTCAGATCGGTTTTACGGTTTTTCTTAAAAATCAGAGAATAGACACATTGTTTTACTTTTTTCACGCTGACAAGTCATAGTTTATCGTTTCGTTCACTTTTTGGAATCCATATGGTATTGTTTCTGTTAATGTTGAGGCATCTGTAGCCGCTCCCGTAAATAAAGCAATTTTTCCTTTTCAGCTGTTTCCCGTTGCAAAATAATGAATATATTATGGTTCCAGCAATTACAGAAAATCGATTGTTTGTATCTATGCCTTGTAGTGATAAAAATTTTGATACATCGACTGGAACAGAAGTTATCGAGAAGAAACAGATAAATCCAAGGTGGTAGGGATCAGTACCCCTTAAAACAAGACGACAGATTCTTTCCTGTTTCATATTGGTCTGGGATGCAGGTTCTGCCTCTACAGACCTAGCTGTATGTGAGATGCTTTACTATAGTGCGTACCTTTCTTCTGAGACGTTACGTTGATGACATTTGCTTTCATTCATAACATTTACATTGCTATATCAATGAGGCCATTATTCATTGAAGAGTTGACCTCAGCAAATACTCCTTTTAAAAATACTTTCTTATGTATGACTGAAGTTTAATAAAAGTATGTATGACTCTTACTGCGAGGAGATAAACAGATCAGCGTAATATATGTATGGTATACATAAAGCAATCCGCTGTTTCCTTTGTTTCGTAACTATGGTAAAAACGATTCGCGTGTCAATATTCCTTAAAATTTTGAAGCAGCTTCCTACGATCTCCGTAAGATCTTTACCTTACATATAATAACGTAAACACGCTGAAATTGCGAGTGGATGTGTATTTTTAGAAACCTCGTGCCTTATATATCTATGCAAACTGCAACGTACGGTTACATTTAAGAAAAGTTCAAATTTAGGATAAAGGTTACGAAAATCTCGGAAGCTATTACAAGCATAGAGAGTTTAGGTATTGCAAAACATTACGTCAATTTTTACAAATATCTTTAATGAGCACGTTTGTCCATACGCTAACTAACGTAAAAGAAATAATCTGCCTATATAAAAATATACATAGATTCCATATATTATTAGAAGAAAGAGAGAGAAGGGAGTAAAGGGAAGAGACTTACGTACAGAAAAGTTGGAAGTACGATATTCAAGTAATAATAAATGCCATTGTAAGTACTTCAATTTCGTCTTATTTCGTATTATAAAACTATGCATACACAACAAGATTTAAAAGCATGTACTGTAGACTATCAATATATCAGTTGAATGTATTAATTTCGAAAAATAACTTAAGCCTTATCATTAAAATGATTTTTGGCAAATTTTATTACTCTCTGCTGAACTTATAAGAGACACTCTTGTCTTATTTCATGACCAGTTTATACATCGTTGTTTCTTGGTCTAACTCGTCTTCCAATAGCGAATTTGCTTTGTTATAATTTATTTGCACAATATATTTGAAAGCAAATACCCTAATGAACAACGTCACCAAATTTGGGAAGTTGACACAAGAAATTGTTAATTAATGAAAAAGTGTTTGAAAGTCAGCCTTTGTACATAGATGTGTTATAAACTATGCGAACTATCTCAGACTTCTACCCAGTTTAATTATTAACATTTACAGATTTCGTTAATTTGGACAGGTTGAAACATTGCGAGAAAAATTGTGCAGGACTCATTCGCTCGTAAGATGCTCTTTAGAATAAGTAATCTAAATTTTAAAAGACTCTGAGCACAATTACTCAACCACCACTATTAAATATTGTATTTGGCAGATATATCGACAAGCCGAACCAAATAGACCGCACGATAACACCAAAATAAAAAAACACTATTTTTTTAAAACAAATTTCTTTCCTGTTGTCGCGTAATAACGCATTCACCTCGCCCACCCGGTGCGCCTGATTTATTAGAAATTGTTTTGCAACCTGGAGGCCCCCCTACCTTTTTTTATCCCCCCCCCTCCTTTACGACTGCGGTATCGCATGAAATTCCCCAGGTCCTTCGCCATTTTTATTCCCGATCCATTGCATTGTCCTCACACCCCGAACACGGTTTGCTGGTGAGGGGAGGGGATTTTCCATCTAATCAGGAACTCGGCGGAAGAAAATAAAACTTCCCAGAACAAAAGCTCCCTCCTCCCTTTCCCTGGTAGCCGATTTTCCTCTTTCGCGGTTGTTTTCGGAGGGCGAGGGGGTTTTCGAGAATCGGTGGGGAAGGTTTTGGGAACCTGTGCGGAAGGCAGAGGGGATGGAAGGTTGCGTTTGCGCGCCGGAATAAATCCGGAAGCAGCACAATGCACAATAGGGGTGGGTGGGAGGCTGTGAGGGGTTCTGCAGAGGGGGTGGTGGGGGAGAGCTGATAGCCCCTCTCTCAACTCACCCCGATACAATTTATGTCCGCTGTGCGGCCAGCGGCGTTCAACAACTAACACCGGGCCGTGCTGGGCAACTATGGATGAAGGGGATGGCGCGATAGGGGTGGTAGGGGAAGAAGAGGGAGATAGGGGCAGGAGGAGTGGGGGTTTCGAATGGGTTGCAGGGGTCGCATGTAGATAAGATTATAACGAGGCGCTCCAATAGCGTTGCTGCTCGCCGTCCACACGTTTCGCCCTGGTGCCCCTGAATTTGTTATTAAGCCATTTACATGTTTGTTATAGCGTCAGGGGGAGAGGAGTGGGGCGGGCAGCTGCCTAAGAACACACAATAACACAGCGCAAACAAACCGCTAATTATATGTACCTCACACAGAGAATTTCCATCACGAACACGTAACTGCGGACCGCTATTCATTTTTTTTTAAAGGTGGATAAATTAATTTCTTTCGATGAGAGTGCGAAAAAGGATACGAGTATGGTATGGAAATATCATCAACTAGTAAAACATGGACGTCTTTAATAAAAACATGCGTATTAAATGTTGTCCTACATCCGTGCTAGATATCGGAACAAACAGAGCAGGCGTAGTAATTTAAAGGAATAAACTGAAATATTAGTACTCTAACGTTTATGTTACACACGGAATCAATTCTATTTGGATTGTGTTATGCACAGACCATGCGCCATTGGTAAGATATGTGTAAAATATTTTTCAGCTTTGAAACAGCCTTACAAAATGTATTCTATCACATAATGAACTGTAATCATGAATATTGATTTTATAGGATTTAAATGCTTTTTAGAAGACTGTTTCAAATCTGTAAAACTTATAGCACGTTTTACTGACAACTAAAATTTGGCACTTGGTCTGTTATGCATAACATCGTCCTATTACGGACAGATTAAAAATTACATAGTAAATCCCGTAAGAAATTTGGTCGTTTTATAAAATTTGCATCTCGCTGTCTTTTATTTACTTATTTGTATTTATTTTTATTGAATTTGACATAATCTTGTGGGCTTTACTATGTAATTTTATTTTATATGTGTGTTCCAACCACAGTTTTTTTTTGTGTAGAATTTTCGTTGCATGTGATCTTCTGGGATAACATATCGCAGGAACAGTGAATTTCCGTGATTTGACGAGAAATCATTTAATCCCATTGCGAGAGTCATTTAAACTAATTACTGCTGAGCGCACATGGCTACACTGTAAAGATAATATCGTCGGTGACTATCAGAACCTCGTACTTCGAAACTGGTAAGCTCTCAGGAGGTTTGAAGAAAAACTATGTAAAATAATTCGTTAAAAAGTTACCGTTTGCAGGATTTTAAATTTATTTCAGTACCATATAATTCTATAAAAATGTTATTTCATTAGTATTACTGAAAATATGAAATAGATCATTACTTCAACTAAATACTTTGTTTCGTGTAACATTTATAAATCTATTTAAACAAGCAATGTAATTAAAATTAAAGTAATTTTGGTCTTAGGGTTTCACGAAGCCAATTCATAGTATTTTGATTATTGTTTTTCTCCTGGGGCAAGGCTTTAACTACGTACTGTTTTCACATTTAATATTGTTAAAAAAAAGTATTGCTTTTAAAATGTTGGCTAACATTGTAACCAGTCTCAGAAATTTTCCACTATATATATATATATATATATATATATATATATATATATATATATGTGTGTGTGTGTGTGTGTGCGTGTGTGTATGTATGTGTGTGTGTATGTATGTATATATATAATTTTTTTTACCTATTTGGCACAAAAATAATATACAGTAGTGGATGGAAAAGTAGAAACAAAAATTTTAAACTCTACAAACAAAGGCATTATTATTTCCGACACACACGCGTGTGTGTGTGTTGTATGTGTGTATGTATATTATATATGTGTGTATGTACATTATATGTAATATATATACACACACAGATACACATTCACACATTCATATCCTAAAGTTTGCAGGCATTCGCGGTCGTTGTCTATAGGTTCTAGGCTTCTGGGCTGTTGCAGCTGCATCGTTGTCCCATTTCTTCCCGACGTTTTGTAAGATATTGCAACCTCCATCTTTACGGTAAAGTCATAGAAACGGTACCTGTTACAATCAGTACGAGGTTCTATGGTCTTTATATACTTCTGCCTGAGCCTGGATGTTATCTAATTGGCCGTGGCTGTCTTCCATTCCTCGGCTTACTATGCTGCGATTGGCTGCGACATTCAGGCTATCCCTGGTCCTGGGTATAGCCTGGGTCTGGATGTTTTCTGATTGGCCAGGACTGTCGACCACTTCTATGTTTCCTTTGACGTGATTGACTGTGGTGTTCGGCCAATCTCTGGTTTCACCTTTCTGTTGGCTGAGATGACACAAAATACAAAAATTCTGTATGGCGATTATCGCTCACTCTTAATTTTTTTCTTCATAAAAATTTGCTGTATTCCTTTCGTATTTCTATATTTTCAGTTTGAACAACATGTCTACATTTCCCTTCTACTATGTTTCTCTTTACGTATTGGTAGAGATGATGGTTTATCGCGGAAAAACTTGACTATTTGCTAGGCTTCAACATACGTTCAACTTATCAAAAGATTACTGGCTTTTCCTTGTACGTGGAGCTACTGCCCTATTTGACTGAGCCAATAAGAATGCCACTATTTTAATATTTAATGCATGTTATTGGTCTGCAGACAGCTACGTTGTGTCAGTGTTTTCAA
>PNEQ01072582.1:0-12670 GCA_003012365.1 Medauroidea extradentata
TTTCATCATGTTTCGGATGTGCTGGCTGTCACGTCGGCCGCCCTCGAAGGGTTAAGACGCAGTTGGGACAGGTATCTATGACGTAGGTTCGGCGGTTTTCCCACTATGAGCCACCCGGGCTTTGAATCATCGGCCAGCCCTCAAGGTGTTACGAAACAGCCGCCGACCACTGGCCTCCAGGAACATGGCACGCAACACTATTTTATGAAGATGTAGTAGAACCATTTTGTAATGAAATTCCATGAATTTGAAATTACAGAATGCCAATTATAACCATTTTTGGGTGTCCTCAAAATTACTAAAAAAACGAAAGGTTTTTGAGATGATGCTATAACTAAAAAAATAATAATAAAAGATTCATGCAGATTCATGCATAAATCGGAAACACAGAAGTTTTGGTATATTTTTACGCCAAATTTTCCACAAATAAAATATTAGAAATTTTCGCTTAGAATAAAAGAATTAACTTAAAAATCAACGCGTACGCACCAATTTACTGATCCGCGATTTAGGCTTTATACGCTACTGTGTAACACGCGTAATAGTGACGCACACTTTGTTTCTCATTTAATAACGTTCAGTGTGTAAAAAGTATTAACCAAGGACTTCTATAAACTGCTCACATATTCTCTCCACTTCCATTCAAATGCACTGTAGCCGGCCCCCGTAGTGTAGTAGGTGCGAGAGGTCCTGGGTTTGAATCCCTGCTCGCGCATTAATGTTGTGCTGTCCGTTCACCTCACGTCAACCTCGCTGTTAAAGGGCCGTACCTCAAACACATTATAACAACAGCTTATTCAGTTCTGCGAGAACACCGACTGTGTTTCCATATTAAGTCAACGGATAAGAACATACTACATTAGATTAACTTCAAACTTGCATTGCGAACATAACAGTGTGGAGAAAAACTTTCATTTCTCAACGAATAGCCAGTTTTCGTTGCAACAACCGAATATAAGCGACTAAAACAATAACAGTCGTACGACAAACCTAATACAAACCAGCGAAAACTTATGTTAACGGAAGAAACAATAACATTAATTTATTCAGTGGTACCACCTCATGCCGCTAGATTATTTTTCGCATCCTTCTTTTTGTTTCTAGCGTAAAGTCGCCCGGTATTGGTATTTGGTAAGAGTCGGCGTTTTTTATAGGGTGTACAAGCCTGTACTCACGAACCTGCATACAAGGACACAACGTTATGCCAACAGCCTTAGAATAACTTATACAGCCGTCGTTCTTGGTTTAGAAATTAGGTAAATAATTTCTTGAGTGTGACATTGGCATATACTTGCAAGTGTATTTTAGGCTCCTGGAGTACCGCAACCTCCTATACCCCGTGTCGTGCATGTTGCCTACTTGACAGGAAATAAAAAACGTCAGTTTTGTTTTGAACTGAATATCGCACTCCTCTAAAGGTTGCTCGTGAACAATATTTTAAATTTATTAATTAACTTTATGAAATTAATATAGCATAGATTTTTGTTGCGATAGTATTTAGTTGCCAAAAATAAGTCTGATACTTGTGGAAAATAAATTTAAAGATTATCCTTTCTAGTGTAAAACTGTTTTATGCAATTTTGACTTTGACATGACATCATACTAAACCTATGAAGACTAAAATAATTTCATTTCGGTAAAATAATTGCGATAAAGTAACTTATGTCAACAAAACAAACCATATCTCGTACACATATAATAAATATTAAAACAGTTTTAATCGTCGGTAAACCTACCCCTTTAAGAGTCCAAAACGCTAATTACGCGGAATTTTCCTTCATACCTTCTTGATTCAGGATTTTAGAAAGATTAACTTGAAGATATAACATTCCGCCTTAACTTGCATTATGCGCACTTTTTATGAAAAGTAAAGAATAATTGTTATGCAATAGTACAATATTTATAATACAAGAATTATGTATATATAATATTTATAAAATGTAATATAAATATCTTATATAAAAATAATACATATAATCAATAAATACAAGCATAATACATTATAATGCAAATATTATAAAATTTAAGATAATAGCTATCGCTCACCCTTTAATGACAACCGCAGAGCACTTTGTACCACTTTGTACAAACACAGCTACTTGTAAACTGCAACGCTGCTGTAAACAGACATTTCCATTAACTCCCCTGACCATCCAGTTTCTTTACGAAAACTAGAATTTTCAGCATAATAAATAAATAAATAACATTTTTGTGTTAAAAAAATTTTGCAGAAATTTTGAATTTTTTTACTACTTTTAGACGTTTTTAATACAAATGATTAAGTAATTAATTTTTCTATACGTCTAACAGTAGCCCGTGACACGCAGTTTCAATGTCAATTATTTCATTACATTATGTTGATTGGTTTTCGTGATGGATAAGAACGTAAAACATGCATATGTCTAATTTTGAAATGCTATGATGGGAAAACTGGCTGAGATAAAATATTTGCAACAAGAAAATGTACTGCCAGGTAACGTCTATAAAATGGAAACTATTACATTCAAATATAAAGTAACGGTTTTCCCTACTGAACGCCCGTAATAAAGCGGTAAACGAGTCACACTAACTTAACGACCGCACATTCGAAATTGTTGTTCGACTGTTAGAAGTTACGTACAAATGTTTGAGCGATTTTCTTGGAGGAAAATTAGATGAATGTATAAGTATATTATTGATTTTCTCGTAAGATAATTTACCTACTGAGTATATGATGTATACGTCAGCTCTGCTTTTCATTGTAACGTATGTACTGATTCTTTAAGCAAAGATTACACTTTTGTGGATAAAACATTTGGCAATAACAAACAATAACTGCATTTTTTATCATTATGGAGCCTCACGGCATTGTTGTTTACTAATACGAAAGTATCTCCACACACGTAAACAGCAAACAAAAGCATTGTACAACTGTGATATTTTAAATAATTCTGAAAACTAAATTATTTCGGAACGACTCTTTTACGGACTAATTTTTTTGTATCAGTGTGCGTGTTGCCCATTTGCCAGGCGTTAAAAACTATTTTTAAAATGAAGCTCGATGCCATGAAAAACAGCTGGACTTTTAATTATTACAGGAGACACATTTTATTATTTTTTTCTTACGGGCTAAATTTTTCGATTTAAAAAGTTATGATTTTGCACTTTGATGGATTGGTAATTTGTCTAGTATTAAAAATTCTGATACCGCGTTTCGCTTGTCTGTCACTGTAGCGTCCTTTAAACCTTACTTCGTGTTATAAAACGGAACAATGCTTGATGCGATATTGCGATCAACGCGGGCTGTACAAGTGGGCCATGGTACACTTTCAAGCGACATCATGAGTAATGTTTGATAGTCTGAAGGTCACATGTTTCTACGAAGCGAGAGGACTTTGTTGATAAGAATGATGTGTCACACAGATGCAAGCCAAGGTAAAGTCGGGACACCCCGCATGAGGGCGCATGCATGCTGACATGCTGACATCCACGCAACATGCATATGTTGGTACACAAGCATTGTATGAAGGGCCAAATACATATCTCTTTGTCACTTATTAAGTCTATAATCCCCCCATATCTACTGGTTTGCTATAATTATATTTAAAGCTTAAACGAGAGGACGTATCAAAATCGGTTTGACAGTTTTGTTAATTATTTTTGCCGCGTTAGATAATATTTTTTAAAACACGAAACTATATGGTTTCGACTAGTATGTCGATTAAGGACATTTTCGTTGGTTACATAATTTAATAAAAAACAGCCAACATGAAGAAAACAATTTTAAATAAAACTGCCGAACAGATTTCTGATATCTGATCTCGTTTAGGCTTACAATTATAAGTTCCATGCAATTTTCTTGTAATAATATTGTAATATTCGTAATTAATATTTGATCAGTAATGTTAATAGTTTCTAACTACGTTCCAGTTGTAAACCAACCTGAGGCTGAATTTGTACGTTATAAAATAAAACAGGATACCCAAAAACGTTAGCGAAAAAAAATTGAGGAAGGTTCATTGCAACATACAAGTGAAAATTTACGTTCAAAACCAATGATTCGTTCTCGTGAAAATAAAACACACGTGAACGCGTGTTAAGAGGATTTCTCAAACTACAGATCTTCTGTTAAATGGCCGCCAAGCTGGACGTAATTTACGTGTTTTGACGCCTAACATTCATTCAAGAAGACAAAACTAAAATTTCCTCAATAGTTGAAGTTAATGAAATTAATGATAAAATTGAAATATATTTTTTTTTCTATGTATGAAGTCGTATTACGGGAGAAATCTGAAAATACAGTTATCACTGACAACCTTTTAGATAATTATGACTATACTTTAATATGTTGTACATATAAAATATAGCGCGAAGTGAAATTTACCTGACAAGTTAATTACACACACGTTGTGTTACGTAAAACGTCATAGTTAGGTTAAATTGAACTACCGTAAAACGGGGTTACTTTGTCCATTTTCGAGGTGACCTTGACCATTAGAAATGTTAGTTTTAGGGTATTTTGGTAAATAAGTATAAACATTGAATGAAGTGTTTGAAATAATTTCCTTGCTACATATATTTAGCCTTTAAAATTATTTTTTTTTTACTCAACGACATAATGACCAAAATTTTGATTGGACAAAGTTACCCCACAAGGTTAATGTGACCCTGGGTTACATACTACTTTTCTTCTTATTTACCAGATAAATAAGCAATTAAAATTTTACGATGTACGTTCGCAAATATATTCGCAGGAAAAAAAATTTTGTATTAGTTGAGTCATAATATTATTAAATCATATTTATGATTTCACCACTCATGAAGCTGTTAGTTAACTACGCCGAGAATAAGTCAATAATTTGCATTTTCGGTTAAGAGCGCCGCCTACCTGGGTGTTAGAGGCTCAGAAGTAACGGAGCTATAAGGGCGAACTTGGACCGCGCATAAAACGCCACATCGCCTCAACGAGCCAAGCACTGGATTAACGTGCGAGATTCCCGCCGATACATTTAACTATGGGACACTAAGCTGTGACCATATAATTTTATTGGTGGAATGTCACTAGCAAGGTTCACTGTGCGTTTCAATCCGAGTTACACACACATCCGGTGTTAGAAGTACGCCAGTCTGAGAAGGTTTTTAGCTAAGTAAAAGGACTTAGAAACAGTGTTTTCAATCATAATGGTGTGTTAAAAATATAATTTCGTTCTTATCCGAAGTGTGTTTTATTTCGTACATTGGTACAACGGGCACATATCGAATAGTTGAGTAAAAATAGTACGTCCTTGCAAACGCATTTGAAGTGTGAGGTAGGCGACACCCTTAAGGGCATGGGCCCGAGTTTCATCGCATTTAATGTCAATTATTTTTTAAAACATAAATGGGAGCCGATAAAGTAAAATCGCTTCGTAACTTTGTTATGACTTATTTAAACTGCATACTCTAATTTTGTCGAGTCAGAAGACTGCAAAATAGTTGCTAATTAGTTAATTAACAAAATTTCCTTTTAATTAATAAATTAGCTATACTCATCATATAATTTGTCTCGAAAAATTACATTGCATAGTAAAACCAATTTGCAAGAAAGTTACGAAGCAATTTTACGGTATTGACTCTCGTATGGATTTCAAAAAATAATTCTCTCGAAAGCCGAGAAACTCGGGCCCAACCCCTTAAGGTTTAAGGTTAAAGAGTGGGATGTCATGTAAAATATTTAAAGTAAACACACTGCTAAAAAAATATCGTGCGAGCATTGCAAATTTTAAGAATTGGATCTCGTAGGCAATCTGCGGGGGAAACGGGAGATCACAGAGAAAACCCGACCTGCCGACCAACGACATCGCCCGGCACGATTCCCACCTGCGAAAATTCAGGGACCGACCCCGTCGGCAGTCGAACCTAGATTTCACGATAGAAGGCGACATACCGTGGTCCGAACACAGAACTTAGAGCCCACGATTTTTTATGAAAATAAATGTGCAACAATTTGTTTCACTGCTTTCATGTGCACATCTGAAGCTGTGCTGCATTGTCGGTTATTTGGTGTTTTCAACTCTCAGTGTCTAGGGTTCTACCCGCAAATCACAGACGTGTTGTGTCGCAGTAGCCTTGTTCCTGCTGGAACAGTCAAATGAGCCACGTTTGTGCAATAATTAGAGATGAAGGTCTATCGCTGGAAAACTTGACTGTTTGCTGGGTTTCAACGCGCGTTCAGCTTACCACGCTTGTACGTAGAGCTGTTGCCCTATTTGACTGAGCCAACGAAAACCCTACTATTGTAATATTTGGTGCCTCTTATTGGTTTGCAGACAGCTATATTGTGGTAGACGTGTATAATCCAATCACATGGGTTGCAATGAACTACAGTGTTTTCAAGGGTATGTTGGAACAAAATATTTTCGCGATATACCATCATCTCTAGCAATAAAACATTCTGCCAATAACCATGAAGCATAGCTGCAGATGTGGGCGTAAAGCATTGAAACAAACTGTTGCAGAATTCTTATCACCAAAACTCGTGGGCTCTAACAATGCCATATATGACTACGACGTAAGCTACCAGTCGCAATAACACGGCCTTGATCCACAGACCACGTGGTGACACCCCCCCCCCTCATCATACGTGACACAGGGGCAGGAGGGTTATAACGGTGCCAAGGACGGGACGAGGTCTTACCAAGGTCTGGGGCGACAACGACGGTATATGAGGGCGCCCTGACGCCTGCCGTGCGCGTCCACTTCACCTCCCGTGTAGTTGCTAAGTTCACGGCTACTGCCAGAGATGCCCAGTCATACCTAGAGATGATGGTTTATCACGGGAAAACTTGACTATTTGCTGAGTTTCAACGCACGTTCAGCTTACCACGCTTGTACGTAGAGCTGTTGCCCTATTTGACTGAGCCAACAAGAATCCCACTGTTGTATTATTTGATGCCTATTACATCATCTCTACTCACACTTTGTGTAAGCTGTTGAATGTTCCCTGTTGGTCGGGCCTCGTCGTGCCATGTCTGTCTGCAGCTGCTGATTAGTAGAGACCTGAAAATTTCGCATTTTCTTTTAGACGCAAGCTAGAATTTTTAGCAACTGTAGGTCTGTATCATGTTCACAATTGGCCGTTGACTTAAGCCCAATACACACGGGCCTCTTTCTTGTACACCAAGGTGATCACGGAAAGGTGAACAAGAAAGTTTACACTCCCTTGTATACATACTTCATGAACGTACTGTACACACGGTAGTACTTGCGTACTAGCTTGAATGTGCATATATGCCAAATAAGGTTAGAAATACGAGGCCCTTTTTTTGATTTTGTATAATTTTTTTTAAGTTTGTGATTTTTCTTACCATAAAAAATAACAAGGATATGGAATTTGTCATTTTAAATTATAAGAGACATCAGTTATATACAGGATAGAAACTGAAAAATAAAGTTTTGTGCCTATACGAGGCTTCAATTTGTGTTCTACTCTCAAATAAATACTATTTAGAATCTATTAACGTACGTAAACGAGCCACATGAAAATATAAACGACTTGCACGGGAAGGTGCATGAAAATTAGAACCGCCTCTGAATGATTCTAGCTAGAATGCAAGATCTTGCATGCATGCTACTTGCATACAAGTCGGCCATTCACACGATGCAAGTCACCTTGAACAAGAAAGTGTTCACCTTCTTGTTCAAAAAAGATAGCCGTGTGTATTGGGCTTTACTCGACATTTCCTGGAAGTAGCCGAGCCAATAATAAAACTGTAACTGAATACAGGCCCATTTCACTGTCAGTGAGCAGCTAATAAACAGCTGATGTCTGCACGATTTCATATATATTCTTTGAAGCTAGCCTACATGTCAGTGAAGCAGCGAATTTTTCCTCTCTCTCTACTGATTACTGATTAGCAAACGACTTTCCGCCATATTCGTTCGCAGAACACGCGTCAGTTTACTTCTGTATTCCCTAGTAATCTGTGCCACTGTACCTTAGAAGTACAGGCCTGCACATTCGCGTATGTAACAACATGCTATTGCGTTGAGTCATTGAATCATTCCAAATGGCCGTCAGCGACACTGTTCTTACGTTGCAGCAGAGACCGCCACGACGAGGTGGTGTACCACTTGCCTTCCGCCACGGCGACCCGGGTTCGATACCCGGAGGAGGTGTTCCAGATTTCCTCATGTGGGAAACATGGCGGACGGGATTTCCTCGGGGCACTCCCGGTCCCTCTCGTCTTTGCAGTGGCGGATATAGTGGGTTGGGCAGGGGGGGTGGGGAGACTGCTCCGGGCTGCCAAAAATTTTTACTTGGGAATGAAATGAAAATGAGTGTAAAAAAGATACAATATATAAATTTTATTTATTTTTATTAACCTTGAACACCATATAATGTTATAAATACAGTAATGCACACTCAAAACACTGCTAATGGTAGCTAGTAAGTGCAGGTCTTAAGTTTTTCTACTAAAATTTTTTACTGTTATTTACGCGAGAGCAAAACAACGTATGCAAGATACGATTATTACTGTTAGGTTGATTGGATTGATAGGGAAAAAAGGGAGTGAAGGGGGAGAGCTCATCTAAATTCTTGCCCCGGGCGAAGGAAAGACTAGATCCGTCCCTGCGCCCTTACATTCCCTTATTGCTCCGTTCTCACCTCATGGCACGCTGCTAAATACCAGCCAGCGCTGACCGCAATCCCTGCTAAAACGGGATATTAAACTACCCTTCTACTACTAGCTCCCGCAGCGGCTAGGTAACGAACTAAATGGAACTTCCAACTCGTTCCTCGATGTTAAAACAGCATCTCTGTTAGTACGTGGTGTTGGCGGTATTTCTGAAACGAAACTAATCAATGAAGTGTTCAAACAGAGTGTGATGGTTAGAGACAGGAAAAATTCACAAGTTCACTAATCTGTAGGCCAGTGGCGGATATAAGTGGGGGAAGGAGAATAGAGGAATTCTCCCCCCCCCCGCCCCCCCAAGAACCCAATCTTGTTTTAGAAATGTTATACTTTTTATTCAAACTATTGAAATTGCAGTAGGTGTTATGAACTTTGCAATATATTCTAAGAAACTGACTGTAAACTCTTTGAAAATGTTCCAATTTGTGTACGTTGTGCGTTAAACATTAACATTCAAAATCTTCTCAAAGTGCACCATTTTGCATCTTAAAATAAAATTTTTTCCGGTGGAGGACCCCAGGATCCCCCTCTTTAAATCGGCCAACCGGCGCTAGCAAAAATGTATTTACCGCTCCCCCCCCCCCCCCAAATTCAATTCTGGATCCGCCCTTGCTGTAGGCTAGCCTCCAATAATATTTGAGTATTGAAACAGACAACAGCTGTTCATTGGCTGCTCGTTGACACTGTGACATGAGCCTACGTTTAGTTACGTTGTTAATATTGGCTCGTCGACTTCAAGATGGTGTTAAAATAAGTCACGGACGCGGCCGCAGAAGAACAGGTCTGGACAATCGCCTGGAAACTTGATCCCTTGTTGTTTGGCTGTAGTTCACCAAGTTACCGAGAATATTGTGTCTTATTGGCGCTGCAGTTAGGGCGGTCGGACTCAAACTCCGCCCACTTCATAAACAATTTATCAAAACGTATTTTATAACAATTTATGAAACACTCCCTTCGCTCACAAAATTTTAAGAAAAGGCTCCAGCAATCTTTATTTACTTAATACATTTAACAATGGAAAAAAGTGGGCGGAGTTTGTGTCAGACCGCCCGGAAAACAGCGCCAAAAAGTACGACATTCTAGGTAACTTGACGAACTACAGCCAAACAACAAGGAGGTCAAGCAAAATACATTGGTAGATAGGCGAGTGTCCAGACCTGTTCTTCTACGACCGTGGTCGACAATAACATATTGTTCGCGCAAAACTGGCATATATACGCCGACTTCAAGGCAGTCCGAACATGCCATCTCCTGTGTACTCCTACCTCCATGGATCTAATCACGTGACCAATTCTACCAAGTAGACTGTACTTACTACGTTTACGTACACACCTTCTGAGAATTCATTGTGTCGGGCTACATTAATGCATTTTTCGCGCAAAACTGGCACATATAAGTTATTGTATTTAAATATGCTTATATTAGGCTAATTTGTAATTGTTTTTTTAATTAAACTCACATTTTTATCTTGCTTTTGTAATTGACTATGTAATATTTTTATAATTTTTTTCACGTATTTTTACCTATTTTTATCTTGTTGAGATTGACTTATGTTCAGATTTCTGATAAATATAATTGACTTATAGATAAAGATTAATAATAAATATAATCGACTTATTTACAGGTGCAAAGTTTTTTGATCCCAGATATTGTATTAATATTGTTTTATTTATATTTTTACATATATTATGGAATGCAGAATGGTGCTAATCTGAATTGTGATGTATTAATAATTTGTATTAATGTTTGTGTGATGTATTTTAATGTGTTTATCATTTTATACTGATATGTATTAAATATTTGACTTGTTCCATATCCTCAGCAATTTGTTAGCTGGCAAGGCAGGGGCGTCATTTGTGGCTACAGGGGGGGGGGGGGAACGCCCCCCCTGGATTTAGAATTTTATGTGTATAAATATATTTTTTGTATTTTTTAATGTAAATAATGCTAACTTAAGCACTAAAATTGAAGTTTTATTATTAAAGTATCTAATTTATACATGCTAAATTAATAAAAAAGATGCAACAAGGTCACTGTCACCAGAAAACAAAATCTTGCCAACCTTAGAAAAACCTGAAATGACGCCCCTGTGGCATGGGATCCATGGAACGTAAATATAAATATAAATAAAATAAAAAATAAAATAAAATTCAAGGTAGTCCCAACATGCCGTCTTCCGTAGGCCCTACAACACGGTCGTAAAAGAACAGGTCTGGACACTCGCCTATCTAACAATGTATTTTGCTTGACCCCCTTGTTGTTTGGCCGTAGTTCGTCAAGTTACCGAGAATGTCGTACTTTTTGGCGCTGTAATTCGGGCGGTCGGACTCAAACTCCGCCCACTTTTTTCCATTGTTAAATTTATAAAGTAAATAAAGATTGCTGGAGCCATTTCTTAAATTTGTGAGCGAATAAAGTATTTCATAAATTGATAAAAAAAATACGTTTTGATAAATTGTTTATCTTAGCGGAAAGGAAGTGGGCGGAGTTTAGTCCGACCGCCCTAATATCAGCGCCAATAAAACACAATATTCTCGGTAACTTGGTGAACTACAGCCAAACAACAAGGGGATCAAATATCCTGGCGAGTGTCCAGACCTGTTCTTCTACGGCCGTGCCCTACACTCTTACGTCCTGTACTAAGGTTAATTCTAGTATAAAAAAGTACACCTGCAAAAAAAATCAGTGTCACCAATTCCAATTACGATAATCCATAGAATTGTTACATAAAATCAGTTATATTCCCGCCAAATATAGACAATATAAAAATTATAAATAAAAATTTGAAAAAGTGAAATAACAATGTGGATTAATATCTATTTTTCTCTAGTTTCAAATTTACAACAGCTTTTAAATTTTGATATACAAAAATTCGATTTTCAAACTCAAATTATACCCCCAGATTATTCCGCTGCTGCTAAGTGCACAATTTTGCGGAAATTCTGTTTGTTTCACGACCGTAGAAGAACAGGTCTGGACACTCGCCTGGAAATTTGACCCCCTTGTTGTTTGGCTGTAGTTCACCAAGTTACCGAGAGTATTGTCTTTTTTTGGCGCTGATGTTACGGCGGTCGGACTAAACTCCGCCCACTTCCTTTCCGCTAAGATAAACTATTTATCAAAATGTATTTTTTATCAATTTATGAAATATTTTCTTTGCTCACAAATTTAAGAAAAGGCTCCAGCAATCTTTATTTACTTTATAAATTTAACAATGGAAAAAGTGGACGGAGTTTGAGTCCGACCGCCCGGAAAACAGCGCCAAAAAGTACGACATTCTCGGTAACTTGACGAACTACAGCCAAACAACAAGGGCCACCTTCCGTTATTCACTGATTTCACTGGCCAGTGTTTTCAGTAATGTCAGCTATAGTTCCGAAATTGCTGACGGCACTGATAGTCACTGATGGTCGGTTGATGACGATACCCTGTGCGAGGCTACATCCGTTTACTGAGATTACCGATTTTACTGGCGCTTCAGAGCATCATTGTTGTCAGTAAACCAATATTTTTGGCGAAAATTCAAAAGTTGAAGTTATCTAATTATAGGACGAGTCTTTTTTTAATATATAAGGGCCAAAGAGGGTATCTATTAATTTATATATGTTTATTTAACGTCTGTTTATAGTTACAGAAGCATTCATCGTGCAGTTTGCAAAGACTAAATAATGTTTAGGAGTTGAATCGTACCTTGTTTATGCATTTAAAAATAATGGATACAGCTTCCCAAACCTTAAATACACACAATGTATAAGCTGCGTCGTGAAAAAATGAAGAAAACAGTATCAGTCGTAAGTCGTGCTAGATGTATCAATATGCTAAAAATATACCAACTTTGTTATTAAAGTAAATACAATTTATACAGGGAACAAAATAAACATGACAGTTTATCGCAAGAATGCAATCACAGATATGCCAGAGATGTGGTTGCTAGGCAACGTACATTGCAGTAATGTTTACTGATTTAATGTTCCGATATCATCTATTTACTGACAGTGAAAATATTTTGCTGATTA
>PNEQ01072582.1:12770-51854 GCA_003012365.1 Medauroidea extradentata
CTATGGAGTGGAAGCCTTTGAGCAAATTTGAAGCCGGCCAACAGACGACGTTTAAAGACAAGGATAGAGCTAGTGGTGGCAAAAACATGTAAACATAGCATTGAGCTGAATGAAAATGTTTTAGTTTTTTGTTAACTACACATTATGGTGAAAGTTTGTGCAGCTCTTGACCTTACAAACAGATTCGATCGTTGCGGAGAATTATCTTTGTACAGGTAAGAAACTTTTATTTAAATGCATAACGTTTATAAAGTACATACACACAGCGAGAGCTAATTCGGGTTTTTTATATTTCTGAAGCAATTGTAAACTTTTCTGTACGATTCAAATAGAGAATTTGCGCGAATTTTTGTAAAAAGTTACATAATTACATTGCTTTCTACTATTGTTTTGACGAGCGTCTCGAGACAGACACTGGACGCGACGACTGCGCATGCGCACGAAATATTAGCAGATGAAAATGGAATAGGAAACGGACGGACTGAACCGATAGATGTTTATGCCACGTCTTATGACGTCCTTTTGTTTACGTTTGCGATCATGTTTTTGGTGAATTTTTTTTTGAAGGTAAGGTAGCAAAATGTTTTGTAGGAAAATACCTCAATAGTGTAATTGTTAACTGTCAGAGGAATGATGTAATTTGAAGGATGTGAACATCTATCTATCTATCTATGTATGGAAAATGTTAACGTCCAGAACAGTTGTAGATTTATTGCAGTATCCATTAAATATTTGAAAGGGATGGTTTTGTGTGGATGAAAACCTTGCTCTAATATTATAGATATTCAAAGTTAAATCATGAATCTTTGTGTAATCACGTGTTCTGATATGTATGCAAGTACATAAACGATTGATTCAGGTCTTATGAATTTAGCTTTAGCGTACTCTAAAAAGACGTGAACATTAAAAAGGTTATCCGTATTTAATTCAGTCGTTTTGAGAAATTTGTCTCGTCTTCCTCCCACCCTAGGGAAATGTGTTGGATAGTGAGTTATGTAACAGTATTTAATTTTTTGGGTGGTTGGGGAAAGGGATTCTAGAGTTCAGTGAGTGTTTAGCAGTACCCTTTCGCTGGAGGGGTCCTTGACCTAATTGAATACACAAGAAAATCTGTTCAGACCCACATGGGATACATTGTGAAAATTTTTGAATTTAGCATACTAAATA
Organism: Medauroidea extradentata; assembly: GCA_003012365.1. Classification (NCBI taxonomy): domain Eukaryota; kingdom Metazoa; phylum Arthropoda; class Insecta; order Phasmatodea; family Phasmatidae; genus Medauroidea; species Medauroidea extradentata. Next base: position 13,938 of record PNEQ01072582.1, read on the forward strand.
CACAATTAAATTAATGGAAAAATGGTAAAATATTCCGTCCATATTCGCTAGTAATAATTACGACTTACGAATTGTATTTGCACGTTTAAAAAGGGGTGGTTGGTCCAAATGATGTAGAATAAAATTATCAGTGTAGAATCTGCTTTAGAACCTTTTTTTCTTGGTAGGCAAATTATTGCTGTTTACAAGTAGTTTTATTGGAACGTAACTTAAAGATATTGTGAACATATAGATCCAAATTTTGATACTTTTCACCCAGTGTATGTAGATATAGTCAACCATAACAATTGTAACATTTCATAACAAGTCACAGTAGGTACTACAGAAAACAATTTTAAAAATTATGGTAAGTTAGTGTTACTGCATGTCATATGCACAATAATTTTACAGTGTTGTCTTAACTATAAATATTAAGAATCACTATATCATGTATCGGCCAAACTATTGGTATTACATGTTTAGTTTATTAATAAATAATAAATTTCTAAGCATTTTATATGAGTTTTTTTGTAGTGTTGCTGCAGTCTGTAATATAGGTCATACAGGATAATGTGAGCACTAGGCTATTGAAACTGTTGTTTCTTTTTTTCTTTAAAATAATTTATGTTGTTTCCTGCTCTATTTAATACAAAGAAAGCAACTTAACAACAGTTAAAGTGTATAATTGAACCACCCATATTTGTTATTAAATATCTCAGGTCACAATAAATAATATTTTCCAATTATTATTATAGACAAGGTAAACTTCAAAAGTGCTTCGATTATCGCTAATCATTTATAGTTGTTTACTACACAAGGCAACATTAACTAAATTGAATTTTTCAGCATATAGGAATTGTGTTTCAATTAAGTTATATAGGCCTATCACTTTGCTCATATCAGTATTTAGCTTTTACAACTTTTGTAAAATAATTAATTTATATATTACCATTAGGCCTACTAGGCCACACAATATTGTGTGTAGTAAATATATTCTTGCAATTGGGCATTGCCCTGTGGCAAGTTTATCTAATCCTTCACTCATGTTCCCAACTTTATCTTAAACTTTACAGCCCTTTTCTGCATCACTAATTTCTCCTTCAGCAAATACCACTTCCTCACCGACCTCACAAACATGAATTGCCTCTTACCCCATTTTGTTCTTCTACACTGAATCTTCTCACGACTATACTATTCCCTTTTCCTTTATATTTTCCTTTAGTTTAGACATCTTAACTTTGTACACTGTGATTAGCCTTTCCACTATTTTTCTGTCCTTTCATGAGTTAAACCCTATTCGTTCATCACATATGGCCGAGAGTTCCCTTATTCTTCACCCACCTCGCTGCCCTTATTTGTATCGTCCCCAGCTCCCACATCTTCAGTTCCACGTACAGCTCCAACTCTGCTGCTGTATACTCTTATATGAGCTGTACCATTGTAATACCCTGCTTTTTCCTTCGCTGCACTACTAACTTCCTTCAATACTCTTCCCAGCAGAACTCTTCTCCCTTTAGACATGACTGTGTACCTACCTTTTCCACCCTAAGTCACTCTGCATCATTACACCTAGGTACTGATATACATAGATAGTTTTAATGTAGCACATCTAACATTAAACAAAATTCTGTTCATTGTACTGTTACTATCTTTGAAGTAGCAATGCCTATAAACCCAAATTATATCGACTTTGCCATCTGTTGTACATGCACCCACAGTGATATTAGGGGATCCACCCTTCCCTTTGCCACACTACCACGCCACTTGATAGGAGAGTTTGTAAGTGTGTGTGTGCATGTTTTTCCAGTTGGGAGTTGTATACAGAGCTCATGACTGCTTCTATATCTCATGCATCCTTAGCTTAGTTCCGTTAATCCTTTGGAAAGCCTGTACACTATCCCCTAGTTGCTCCTAGCAGATTTCTAGGTGTCTGCTAGCTGTCAGATTCTTGCCATCCTTGGGGATAGGCCCTGAACTATATTTAGTAAACTGGCATTGAGTGTTTGCAATGGGGAGGAGAGTTTTAACTTTCAGGCAAACATACTCCCAACTACTTATTGTACAAGAGTATTGAGCTTTAAGGTCTTGTCACAGAACCAGAAAGTAAGATGAGGACGGAGAAGATCACAAAGGTCCGAGCCGTTACTGCCTCCATAGGACTGCTGTTCTCTCCTCCCATGTACTCCAGCAAGAGGGCACAGGCACAGCTCTACCACCGGACATCATAACAGTTGGCAGATGCACCCACATCATGCCTTTCCACCCAGGTACCATCCCCTGCATTTACCCTATCATATATATACCACACATACTCTCTGTGTCATCATTGACGCCTCCTGTTAAATAATTGTAGTGTTGTAATGATTATAGACACAGATGTAAGGCTGTACTGAGGTACGTTGTGTGATAAAATATTTATTATTGGTGAAATGGAAGGTACAGCTTGAGTCGGCTACAGTGTGGAACCTGATTGTACCAATCCTTTTCAAGACATTCCATGATCTGAAATGTGTAAACACTGTGATACAGAATAGTTATACTTTATAAATAAAAGAAAAAAACCAGTTCGAAAGAATTATGTGAATTTACTTAAAAATCTTTAGACATTGGTCCTGGACCAAAAATCTAAAGCTTTGAGCTGAAAGAGCTGCTTCTCTGAAGCAGTCAGATTACAAGCTTTTGTCACCTTCCCACCTTATAGACATGCCGTAACTAGTGTTGTGATTACGATACAAGGGCAGTATAAGTAAAGTAAAAAAAAAAAGTAAATAACTAATGTAGTTCCTACGAAGAAAAATTTATAAAATTCTTTAAGATAGTATATTTGGTTATTCACGACTCATTTATCCATTGTGTTGGCAGATCAGTATAGCAGTTGTTGGCAGATGGAAGTCCAGCGGCACTAAAGAAAGTATGTGTGGCTGCATGTCAACTATTTTCTGGATGGCAGTTCATTAACTAACTACTTACCTGCCCAGTACAGCAGCACTGTCAAGTTTCAAATGCCCAAGATGCCAGTCATTTTGTCTATGGTGAGTCCACACCCACAGAATTTCCTCTTGCTGTGATGAGTATATATGTTGGTACATCTGTACATAATTACTGTTTATGTAAAAATGCCTGTACTTCATGCCAGAGCCATTTAACCGATGATGGAAATGGCGAAATAAGGAAATATTATTAACGGTATGTGTAAATGTGACCATAGTTGCAAGTATTTAATAGGCCAAAAATTAAAAATCTTAAATAGAATACCTACCCTAATAATCAGTAAGAGACTATTCTGTTTTGTAATTTTCTGTACATAAATGTTATGTACTCTATAGTTTTTCATCTTGAAGAAACGGAATCCAGCAAGGTGGTGCTACGTATTGACTCACATTCGGGAGGACCCGGGTTTAATCCCCAGCTATGGCCATCCTAATTTTGGATTTCCATGGTTACCCAAAATTGCTTCAGGTGAATGTTGGGATGGTTGTTTAACAAAGGCCATGGCCGACACTTCTCCTAATTCCTGCCATTGTATCACATTGTGTGTCACTGTCTCTAATGACCTCACTAACGAGACGTAAAACCTACGATCTTATCTTGAACAAACAGAAAAATACTCTCCTCAGACAGTTAGGCTTAGGTATTTGGGCAAGGGGTGTGTTTGTGAGGTGTTAGGCCTATTAGCTGTCACAGCATCGTTGACCTTTGTGGGCCCAACATACCTAGTCGGATCGAGCTTCAGTCGGGTGCATAATGTTGGGCAATTTGTTTAACCTGTTGTTGGGAAAGAAAAACTTTTCAAGCCTTTAAACAGGCAAGAGCTGTGTTGTGTGCTGCAGAAATTATGATATTAAAAGGGAGAAAAATGATGTTTTGACTGTTAGATTCATTTACTATTTACCAAACATTTCTGGATATGTTTCTAGTTGCTGCAAAAAGAAGAGACCAGATGCAAGTTTTCCCATGAATTAAATAAGAGCTGAACCATTTCCACGCAAGTTCTCACCATTCTTTGGCTTGAAAATGGGTAAGTTTCATAAAAGAAGTAAATCAATAAAAAATATTTTAAAATCATCATATGATGTTTTTTATTTTTTTATTATTTTCACAAGCCCACATAGTGAAGTTTTGATGCAGTGACAATTCTCATAGCATATTCAGTATAGCAAAATAAACTTTACGCTGCTCAGAAAACAGAATTTTTAGTAATTTTTTACAGATTATATGATATAAAAAATGTAAAATATCTACATACATTAAAGTATCTTCCAATAGTTCATTTGAAACATACAAGCAGTAGTTTGATACACTGACTAATATTGTTTCTACATATTGTCCTATACAATAAGATTTCTACACATTGATGATCGGACATTCAAAGCCTGCTGCTCATCGTGATTATAATGTGGCAAGATAGACTGGAACTTGCGCAGACCCTAGTTTACTGTACTGTCACATGGCTGGTGATAAGGGAAGAGGAGGGGATCAGTTACTGCTTGACTCGGCTGTGTAAGGGTTGCTCCAGCGCGTTATGCCTGGACATGAGTTTCACTGTACAACTGAGGACACACACATGAAATCGTTGTATGGTTTAAGAGGGTTATGCACCTAAGGCGTGATCGGTGTTGTAGCATGCTGCGCTTATTTTCTACATAAAACAGCTAAACTTATTCACATTTCGTGTATCTATGAAAAGAACACACAGTTAAAACTAGGCCTTCTAGTATTTAAAAAATTTAACATATTATTAGAAACATGTTTTTGTGCCATTTCAAAATGGCTAAACACAGATTTTTTAGACAACTATAACTGGAAATATACCATCCGGCATCATAAAACACAATGTAGGAAGCGTGTGTTGGACTTTACTACAAACTTTCCACAAATATAATTGTAGGACGCCGGTTTAAGAATAGTACAAAAACAGAGCATGCCCGTTTAGAGCAACACAAATATAAGCGATGATGTTACCATCGAGTGGGGAAAACTTAACCTTATTGCTTCACTGTCTCCGTGCTTCAAATGCAGAAAATTACATGTGGAGCATAGTCCTCTTAAAATACAATGTTTTAGAAGCAATAAGTGCTGCGACAGGTGTGTCTGAATCAATCGTTTTGAAGGATTTTGGCTTAGGAGAAAACACTGGAAAGAGTTTAAATATTCAACACCTATGGCAGGGACGTACTAATGTTTCATACTGTAAGAGGGGGCTGGCAAGTTAATATTGTAAATTTTCTTTTGCATTGCCATGTTATTTGAGACTATGGGTGTGAACGTTTACATTTTCCCCTACTGCAAATAAACCAATGTCTTTCTGAAGAAAATGGTAAAATTTGGGAAAAGAAATGGCGAGGGGGATAGGTGAAGAGATTTTGGTCAGCACTCAACATCTGTCTTTAGCGCTAGCAAGGGGTGACACTGTCTGTGTATGGAGCAGAACCAGATGAAAGGACTTTGGAAACAGTAGATCCTAGATAAAACCTGCTGGCCAGCGAAAGCGTCTGGCATAATTCCCACTTGCGAAAATATGGGGACTGACTCCGCCGAGATTTGAACCCGGATTGCATTGGTGGGAGGCAAGAGGTTTAACCCCTCAACCACTGTGGCCTCTGTTGGGGAGGGAGATACATACTCTACTCCCTCCTTAGATTTACTTAAGGAGATGTGGGCAGCCGAACCCCTTCATGGAACAGCCATGAGCTACGGGCAAAAATTAGAATGCCAAAACATATTGAAAATTACAATTTTAAATGCAGTGAGAATGAAAGTGCACAAATTTTATGTTGTCATAAATAGTTTCCATTTTAAATAAATTAAAGCTTTTCAAGATTATAGATTTTTTGAACTGCAGTAAAGAGCTCTTGAGAAAACTGCTAAAGAGAGTAGGATTTTGTGGAAGACGTATCAGTTAAGTAGAAAGATCACCCTTGTAAGGACCCTTGGTCAACCAAATCAAACGCAGTCAAAGCTTTTATGAAAGAGTCTATCTTTTTAAAACTTGTAAAGGAGTCATTTACCACCCCTTTGGTTTTGGATTTTTTCACTAAGAATTTTTTCAACGTTTGAAAACAGTGAGTGGCGTGACTGTTATCCAGGAATTGATAAAAGGTTAGGACGGAAGGAGAGGTGTGGAGGGGGGGGACAAAAAGAGCAGAATGCTCTGGGTCTCTTGCACTAAGTCTGAGAATAAAATAGAGTTCTTTTATTTTACACTTGTAATAATGTCTATAGTAACAGTAATACTATGTTTATATTTATGTAAGAATCTATAGTATACTTTACAATATCATTTATGCTAGATAATTAACAATAATTAGAGTTGTACAGTAGTTAGCAAATATTTTTTCTTAAAAATTTTAATAAGACATTAGGGGCCCCTAAACAGTTATTTGTCACAGGCTCCCAGAAACGTTGCTGCGAGCCTGCTGTTAGCATGCTGTTATCCTCTAAACTTGTACAGTACGCGTTAATATATTTGAGTGAGCATGTTTGTATGGTGGAATGTTTTCCAGCCATTTCTACATTATGCAGTCTGTGTTACACCCGTCTTGCATTTATGTAAATCAGGCTGCCATTCCAACATCTTGGTTTTAATTGTAGGTGTTGGAATGGTCACAATCCCCCCTGAGCACTGGAGAGAGTGGGAAAGGAGGGGGGGAGACAACATGCACACAGTGATAACATATCATGTTCAGATATAACTTGTCGTACTATAGATGTCAATGCATTTAAATCATCTATATGAAAACAAGTCTGCCAGAATTATTTGTACACATTGCAATACAATAACGAAGGTAAGAAATTCCATCCATTACTCAAATGCAGCAATTTTTGTGGTTGATAAAAGTTATTTATTTTGAAAATGTCATCAGATGAGATTTAAGGTGTTTTACAGTAATGTAAGACATACCTTTTTATTTCACATAGCAGCCAGCAACATTACAAATCATTGTAAGAAAAGATTACAATCAGACAGAACAAAAAAGGACTAATTGTAGTATTTGTCAACGTCAACATAACAAAAAAATAAATAAAAAAATGCTAGTGACTGCAATAGCAAACGTGTGAAAAAATTACAATATGAACCTAATTGCATTGGATTACTATTTCCAAGTTCATTAACAATTTGATTCTCCTATTAGAGTTAAATTGTATAACAGGTAAACAAATTTATGCACTCCAAGACAGTTACTAAATAAATGTACATAACATAACTACACTGATTAGTATTTACAAATACATACAACACCTCTCCCTTTAATTATACCCTAAGATAGTGACTATATTCAATTCAGTACGTAATCCAAAATAAAGTATGTAGTACAATAAATGTGGTAAGCCTACATGTTTCACAAATTAAACCTCCACTGAATTAATTATCCTTTTTATTCTAGTTTATGTTATCTCCTCTACCCAAGTTCTTTTTTACCTTTCATTTCCTCTGACTTTCATCCCTCTGTTTTTCTTAGCTTGTTATTTACTAACCTTTCTAGTCCCACTAGTCTAGCTTACATACATAACTCTGGTTGTTTACAGACACTTTTACTGGCAGACTGCCATACTGGCTGATTATAATGCATCATGTAAAATGTCTTATTGTTTTTTAATTGCATTTAGTTCCTGTAAGGATGTGAATTTCTGTATGTATTCCAAATATTAATGCTGTTTTGAGGTCTGTTAATTCAAATTGTAATTAAAAATAAAGTACGCTCAAACTTAAATTACATATATCATTGGTACAGCCATTCTGCTTACATTAATAATTATTGAAATTATTTTTCTTCTTTTATTTAAACCAGTGTACGCATACAGCATGTACCTTCGGAAATCTTTAAATTAATTCCATTCAAGTAATCACAGTAAGAATACCAAGACGGATATCAATTAATTTTATTTGTACAAGTTTAATTTACATTTTTCTAGCATACTTTTTTCTACGTCATTGTGTTTAATGAATTTTTTTCACAATTTACTTACACCATGTTTTGGTGCATTGGGCCACCATTGTACTGACAGTGTTTCATGTTAGTAGAATTTTATCTTCACTAATTAAGAAAGTGTATGGAAGAGAATAACGGCATAAGCCAGGCCTGCAATTTTAACTGATTTTATCTGTTTCAACGTATTTTTAAAGGTTAAAACAGACAGGTAAAGTTGGATATTCACTAATATTTTCCAACGTCTGTCTTTATCAGCAAATGACATAGTAATTAGCAGCACATATGAATGGATTAGCGAGCTTTACTTATATTTTTCGTGTTTATTTTAAACCTAGGAATCTTTTCCTTTATTTTCGCAGAAAAGATCATGCTGTACACAAGCAAATATGGGGAAATTTACGTTTTATGTTACGCCAAAATAAATAATGAAGGAAATTTTTAAATCCCATCATTATGGCTGCACCCCATATTTTGGGCCAAAAATGTTTATAAAAAAACATACAGCGATTATGTTAATAAATACAAGTATATACATTTTATGTGCGGCGCCATGATACATACACAATTCGTGGCCGTAAATAAACTTATGCAGATATATTCATTTTTCAACAATAAATAGCCGGTTGAACATGGTCTTAGTTTCTCTAAACTCGTTCTAAAAATTTTTCTAAATAGAAAAACGGGTGGAAAGTTTCAATGCTATTTTACCAAAACAGGTTACAAAAAATTTAGTCTGTAAAAAACATTAACAGCAGATGATTTCCTGTATAACATCTAAATTTTTCAAAATACTATAATAATTTACTATACATGTTAATTTCACTATCAAAATTCTACAGGAATTATCGTCTAAATATACTTCAGAATAGTGCGTAGACTTAAGTTGGAAATAGTACAGGATTTTTTAATGCTAATTACAGGATTTTAAAAATGAACTTGGTGGCAGCCGTGGCATAACCATAGTTACTTCGGATCTCGCTTGGTTGGGAGCCATCACTTTGAACTCCTAAAGAGAACATTTTCATTCTGTTTTGTTACACAGTGTGAAATGCTTTTTTCAATCACCTGTGTCTAAAGCATAGTCAGCATCAACATGTGGAAATAGTTAATTTTGTCACAATTTTACTTTACAAATTGTAACCCTACGTTACCTGTTTGCTTCAAATACTTAATTACGTTTCAACGGTTTCCAATGGTTGGTTGATCAAATTTGAATCTACCAAAGTATGATACACTGTAACATAGGAGGTCAGACCTCTCGCCTACCACCTAAGCTGCATGGGTTTGATTCCCAGTAGTGTCATTCCCCTAATTTTCGTATGTGGGAATTGTCTCATAAGACGCTGGTTGGCTGGTTTCCTTGGGGGGGATCTCTCGTTTCCCCTGCCAATTCATTCCGGCTCTGCTCCATGTTCACGTCTTGTTATCTCTCACTCTCGCTCGAGACATAGATGTTAAGTGCTGACCAAAATCTCTTCAATCACTGTAACATAAGTCAGGCCTTGAGCAAACAGCAAGATACATAAGGCTACCTTTCAACTCTTAATAAGACAACTTGGAACTATGCACTTTTTCACCCTTTACCAAGTTAATTTTGGACTGTATTGGGATTGTACTAGGTTTGCAATCTGTAATATTAAATTTTGTAAAAACCTTTTCATTAAAATTGCTTAGACTAATAACCATGCTTCCATCTTTACATTAAAAAATATGCCCAAGAAGTGCAAATTTTAGTTCTAACTAAAATCTTTTATGTCCTTTTTAGATGTAATGACAGCTTATTGTATTATTAACATCTGCAACTGAATCTAATAACATAAAATCACCGTCCACACTAACATATAGAAGGAATCTCTATGATACAAACAAGGACAAATTTTTGACCATACAAAACTCAGGTTGTTCAATTCAGCATAAACTTAGTCATTCCAAGTTTTAGGACTCTGCCTTAGACAATGCAGTGTTTTAATTTTATTTTAACACTTCAGTTTCACTGCACTGTAAGCGATCTGGTTGTTTCATATACACAGGCACTGCTACCTTGACTTTCTTTCGAAACAGCCGGCTATACATCAAGTTATCTTAGCTGAAGACGATGTTCAGCACAAATGAAAGCAGAACTTGTAACGTTGTCATGCTGGCAACTGGGAAAAATACATATTCAGTTTCCATTTTTGGCTGTTGATAAGCTTGAGCAACAAGTCTGGCTTGTTTTCTTGGGGACTCCATGAGTGGTGTTAGTAGGGCAGACGGGAACATCTGGGAGAATTTCTAACACTTACCGAGTTTGACTATTTTCTAGATATGTCAGTTCCTCATTAATGGCTTAACTCCAAACAGCATCCTTGATTGCATCTTCATAACAGTTAGGAGCATCATTAGTTACTGACAAGGTTGAATCATCTAAAGCAAAGTTGAGCTGCAAATCTTTCAGATACTTTGGTGGCTGTTTCACCCTGTAGGGCCCGGTCACACTTGGTTTATTACAGACTTGTTCAGAGGGAAACCTGATGAACTCGCCTTCATCTTCAGACTGGACATTGTGACCTCCGTGTGTGGAATTGTGACCCATGTAATGGATTTCTGTTGGGGTAGTTTAGTCTGCTTACATTTAAACACGCATGACAATTCAGTGAGATACTTTGAGGAATGACTCATTGTCCTGTGCTTAATTTTACTTAACACTGCCTTTATTGTAGCAGCATTCAAATGCTCTAAAAGGAGATAGAGCTTCACAACATCCAACATTCCAATAACATGTCCCAACAAAACCTTGTTACCATACATAAGATTAATACGTGAGATTTCAAAAATTACTTTCCATCCTTTCTCTTTTAATTTACAAACTGAAAATAATTTGAATCACAAGTTCTCAAAGACTGAAACGTTATGTATATTAATGCAATCTCCTTCATCAGAAAAAAAAATTGCCTTTACTCACCGCTTTCAGTGACTCACCAGTCTTTGCCACACTGATGTCATAAAGTTCGCTTCGCTATTTTCATTGAGATATTTCTTATATCACCTCTTCATGATATGACAACTCACACCACTACCAATAACAAATAGCACTCCTGTTGTCTCACCATCAATCATTAATCATTGCATACTGCTCTCTGTCCACGTGGCTACATGCTGAACCCTCACTGTCCAATGATAAAAAAAAGAAAACTCTACCTTGTCATCTGTGGTGGCAGTTGTTTTTACTTACTTATAACTGACAGATGTTAATTTTCATGTGTCCCTAAGCATTGCAATAGGAACACTTATCATTATAACTTCCACCTGAATGGATGCTGCCTTTGGTATACTGTAACTTATATGTGAATACTGATCTTATTTACCTCTGTGTCTGTTGTACGAAGCAAAAACATTATGTGGGTCAACATCTGTCTTTAGAAGTTACTCCTCTTCTGCTAACAGAATATTATTCACATACTCAAAACTGACTGCAGATTTATTTTTATTGTACAAAATGTCAGTACCTAGAAACACCACTATCGAAATACGATGGCATCGCTACTAACAACTGAAGCTATTTATTCAACTTGTTGAAATATTTATTGTAGAGGCTTTTTCTTCTTATACTCCAGTTTTAGCCGAGCTTTCTGTTCTGTTGCCATAGACTTCATTCCTCGTTTTTCATATGTGGTTGCTAAGGTTTCAAAAGTTTCTTTTGCAGTATTTTTACCCGCTGTCATTGGTATCATGTTGTTCACCAATCCTTGAATGATAATATTTCTAGCTCTTTTACGTCTTCTTGCTTAAACTTCTTAAGTTTAGGTTCCAGGTTAGGAAGCTCAGTTGACAAAACATGCAATACTTCATTCTGTTAAAGCAGTAACACATTCAGAAGCACCAGTTTTCTAAGTTTGCACCATCAAATGGTTTTATTTCAAGAGGTGGTTACCACTTTTGCCATGTTTACAAGCAAAATAACAAAACAAAAACTGTACATGGGAAATGGACATAAACACATTGTACACGTAGTCCCTCACCAACTTACTACTTGACAAGTAGTTTTCCACTGACTCTGCACCTATAACCTGTTAAGAGTATAAACTAATAACTTTGCAGTGGGCAGTAGAAATGTATGAATTGTATTACACATATTTTCTACCACAATGTCGACAGTTTACTGCTATACTGTCACAGTTGTTTCAACCATAGATTGCATTATTTAATATGTGCGTGTTATACTCTTGTTAATGATTGCCCTTCTACATGATAGAAAAAATAATCTGACAATGTTGCCAACACAGACACTGCTCTATTAATGGTAACATTGTTAAGGTTATTGATTTACAAACCTGCTAAAATATGCTTAGTTCCCCTACATTCATATTCAAATTCACATGAAAACGAAAAGTATAGACCAGAACTTTAATTGGCGTTGATACACGCAAATTACTACAAACCCAACATAACAGATTGTAATTGTTCAGTTAGTGCTCGTTACCAGTACATGCACTTCTGAAAAGAATGTGCACTGATCAATTTTTTCACCCAGAATTTGGGCAATAAATTACTGGCATCAGTAGTGGACTTATTACGCATAAATAATTTTTTTCACCTGTACGTTAGCAACGTCTCTTACTCTCTCCATTATATGATGGTTACTTAGGCCTAGACTTTAATTATGCAACATTGTTGTTAGTGTAATCCCTGCAGAAAGCAACTTGGATGGCTGTCAGATTTTGTTTAAGCTAGGTTATAGTTCTCTTCGGCTGTTGGAAGTCTGCTGTCTGTAAAATTGTTTGTCTTCCCATAAGTATTCTTGCGCAGGCTCCTGTTATTCATGAGGCAATATTAGCTTATTAAGTATTGTAACATAAGCCAGCATAAGTACTGTAAAAAATTTTTAGTTAATTTTTTTATCTCTTAATGTAACTTTTGCATAATTTATCAGTGTCTTGTATGTGCAAGATAAAACGTAAAAATAGTTAGGCCATAAATTTTATCCGTGTTTGGTTGGCCACTGCAAAGACTGGGAATTCCTTATAGTTCTACATATTCTTCTCTCATAACAACATTACTTCAAGCTTATGAGTCAGAGAAATTGTTACAGTTTTCAAAGCATTTGCTTTATTTTATTTCTGTTAGTATACTAACATACACTTTTAGCATGGCTGTTTGCATGACTCATCTCTACTTTTATAATGCTAGTTAATTGTTGTACGGTGAATCATGTGATGTACAGTAACATTTGTAGAGCTACATAACTGCAGTATACTGTATGTCTTAATATGCACATTTAATTGCTGAATGATCAAGTGTTCTGTATAATGTTACAGAAGCTGTGGGGTATGGCTAACAACGCTTACTTTGGATCTCTTACCGAACTACAACCTGGAAGATATTTTGAGGTACATTGGTGGGTTCAGCTGCTGCAACTATTCTTCTTATTGGGACATAATTTTACTGTATAGAATTTCAGTAAACTAGTATCATGGAGAGAGGAATAACTAGAGTTGGATATCAAATTGTTTCGCTGCAGGAAGTTAAGGCACATTGGCCAGTATGATGCTTGATTGCATACCCGTATTAGACATATATACAGACATTTATTGTCAAGTGGCTATTGATGTGTATCACTTGTTCCTGCATATGTATGGTCTGGTCCTGTGTGAATGTTGATTGTTTCATGATCAAGGCCTGCTTTAAGGCTTTCTTGAACAGTAGTAGAAGGGAGGGGTAATTTCACTTGTGGGTTTGTCTTCTTTTTTTTGGTTGAGTAAAATCTTGTTTGTGTTTTAATTCGCTTATTGGCTGGTTCTTTTGATTGCTGTGAAAGTGTTACTTTTTCTTGAGTGCTAGCGTACACTGAAAGGATTTTGCTCATGTGATTGTGCACCACTTTTTCTTTGTCATCTTCTAAGTGTGTTGTTGCAGTAAAACCCAACAAAATTTTAGCCATATCGTGGAGCGATTGATGCATGCTGTTAGCTTGTGATGAGAGAGTATTTGTAGACTGTACTGAAGAAAGTAGTTCAGGTAATTCTTCATTAGCATTGGTTGTGGTAATTGAATCAGAACACTTATCATACAGTACACAGGCATGAATATGTTTACACATATTCATTTTTATTATGTTGTCTATGCATGTGCAGCTATATTTGTGTATACATGCATCACAAATATTACATGTCATTTTGCAGTGGTTGCTGCAGGCTATGGTATCTAGTTTTGATACAATATGACTCTTGTTTGGTTCACTTGATGCAACTTCCCAGATAGTACTCTCTTCAATCACAGTTATTGAATCAGCACAAATGGCTCTACCTTTAACATGTGATGTCTGGATGGCTTTAACTCTTTCACTGGGCACATTTTTTTCCAGTTTAATTATCCTTTCGAAAAGCTTGTCTCTTGTGAGTTTCATTAACACAGAAATGCATTTATCAAGTCTTTTGTTTTTGCGCCCTTCAAGATAAACATGCTTGATTACCTTGTGCAGTGATTCTAGGTACATATTTGTATTTATTCCAGCACCCACTCTGTAACAGTATGCCCACACATATGGTCTGTTAGCGTACGTTTGCCTGAAATATGTAGCGAATTTTTGTGTCTCTGTATCATTTTCAAGTTCTTTTAGAAATTTAGCCATCATGTCTGTAAATTTCGTGGTACACGTTTCTTGTAGCAGTGTTCTCAACATTTGATATACTAACACTTTTTTTTCTTTGTTTGTGATTTTAGATTGGACATTCAACTGCCAGTTCCTGTCTACGTGCCATGTACAAATCAATCGTTGCGGCACATCCCCCATCACAGTCTGCCATGCAGTGTAAAATGTTATGTCATCATCAGACATGAATGTGTGTGGTTCAACACACACTGTCAGCTTTTCCTTGATGACAAAAAAAAAAACGTTCCACATGTTGGTGTCTTTCCTATTAGAAATGCAAAATGAAACTGGAAGCCCTGAACCAAAGTCATCTACAACCATTAAAGTTGTCAGTGTGAAATCATATGCATTCGTAGAATGTGTGCTATCGATGCATATTTTTTCACAACCAAATTTTTGCAGCATTTTTTTTTGAAAATTGTTCATGATGATGAGACAAAAATCATGTTCATCTAGACCGTGGTTTTCATCAAATTGTCCTTGTGGTTTATAGTACAGAACTGGGTTGTCATCGTCGTTTAAGGACTCCATACTCTTCACCCAAACATCAACGCTTAGTGCATCACTAGCATGTTGCTGCTCTTTGTGGAGAGAAAAGTCCCTGCATATGTTGTGCAGGTCCTTCTTAGTAGTGATGTGCAATCTTTTAAAGTTGTCTTCTGCTGCACTGTCTCGGATTTTGTCAAGAATTGTAGTGAGAGGAATCCCAGACTCAATCAGACCTGCACAGTACAATAAGAATAATTATGAATGAAGAGTTAAAATTTTTTCATATTGCGTAATGGTAATTGTGTATCGGATAGTGTTCAATGTTATTAATTGTGAGGTATAAAATGCTTTTCTGTAGTAAAACTAAATTGCTTTAATAACTAAATACTGTAATAACATCACTGATCTTGTGTATTTACTGTTACAGAGAGTAATAAAAACAAAAAGCAAAGTAGAGTAATGCATTGTATATTTATTTATGATGCACCTTTATCATGCCACAGTATAGGCAGTTATTATATTCTGCTACTAATTAATGTGTATATTGTTGGCAGTATTTTCTTAAACAATGGTTTCTAGCTAACTTAATAACAGATTTTCATTTTATTCCAATTTCAGTCTGATTTCATTTTATACAAAATTTCACAAGGCTCACACACAGTACAGTATTAGACTATTCATTGACAAAATTAGCACACGTATAATATACCCATCATGTCAATACAGAAACGTCTCTCACAAATTTAAATTACAATAATTTTGCTAATCTCAACAAGTGAGAGAGTATGTATTGTAGTTCATAAAAAGTAGCAAATACTAAAAAAATATTAAAACTAATTCTTGCATTGAAATAGCGTAGAGTTGAGTGCTACAGCTTGTAGAAATAATCCACAAACATAAATGTTGTACCTGTATGAGAGAATTAAGTACAAATCGCAAATATTGATTAAACTGAAACATTTGGTGTCGCCCATATTCTTAAAGTACTATTTTCTGTAAAATAACCATAACCACTGGTAGGCAAACACAAAATGACTGTTTTTTTGTTTATGTAGATTCATTTTTATAATGCCTCGTAATGTAACAGACAGAAGTGCAAGTACTTACAGTTGATACTTGCAAATAGGTACACACACATGAAGGGACGACACTCATTTTTGCAGGGTCGCGACGTTTCGCCAGTATTAAACTGACTTTCTTACTCGCACGTGCACACTACTGGTGTGATGTCTGATGTATTTGGGGTGGTAAACTACAGTAATCAGCTTTTGTGTTAGTGTTTAGAGTAACTATGCAATTTAGTGCTAAGGTAGGTACTCTGGTATAGTGTGTCTCCTGTAAGAATTCCATTTTTTTACAGTTCAGAAGATTATCATGTATACAAACTTGTACAGAAAAGTACTTTTAATTATGATGTACTGTACAGTTTGATAGCCAGCTGAGTGTATTTGTGCAAAAGTCTCTTACAATATAGGGAAATTCTGCTTATTCCATGTATACAACTGTCAAAAATTGCATTCTTACACGAGACAGCCTAGGCTTGACTGGCATTACCTGCTTCTTGTTTACGGTTGGGGAGCTATATTAGTAAATGGCGGTGTGTATAGTAAAATCGTTGTGGGTTAAGTAGGAAGGCTAGGACTTCAAAAGTTTTAGGTGTGTGTCCACCCATTTCACAGATTAGTGAAAGTGGTAGCCTTGCTGATCCCAGTAGCAGCAAGTGGATTACATAAAAGTTGGGTCATACACACTATTATTTGGTCATGGTAAGTTTGACCTGTTGGCCATTCCTGGAGCTTTAAATATTGATCTGCTCATTACATTCTAAACAGGCCTGTCTCGAGGCATATCTGCACATGGCGCTATGCGAAGATTGAAAAAGAGTGGCTACTTCCACACCTATATCCACGGGACAGCTAAAAAACAAATATATGAACAGGCAAAGGCTTGGTATTTGCATGTAAGAAGCACCATGTAGAATTTTTCCAAGGGAAAGGGAGGCTTAGGAGTTCTCATCCAACCATTACAAACTGGCTAGCACCTTGAGTTGAAATCAGCAGTGGCTGAGTTCTGCCCTGCAACGTGACAGAAACCATACAGGAAATCTGATGGCGATAAGCAAGTAGACCTGCAGCCAAGTTTGAGTTGCATGTACAGCATAACAAAAATGTATACAGTAATACACTGCAATGGGATTATAGACTATTCATTTAATTTTATTTGCTTGATATTACTAAGTACATCCCACTGCTTTGTCATGGAATATGTGTGATGTTGATAAAATGTTTAAATACTAATTATTTCATCATTTTGTGAAATGTTAAAGGTAATTATTTTGTTCATGCAGGTTTTCTGAATTTTACTGAATTGTGACTTTTTTATTATTATTTTTTTAATTACTGGCAATACTCAGCAGAATATCCAGCTAAACGAACAGCTCTTAGCATTTTAAGTTGAGGCATAAGTGCATTTCTCTTTTCAATCAGGTTTATTTCCTCCTAGATGATTGTTCTAGCTAAAGCTAGAAAATTATTCATTCTTATGGTTTTAACTCCCAAAACATCAAGATGTATGCGGCAGACCTCCTGTCTAGACCTAGTTTTCTGCCATTCATGTAATGTAGTAAACTATTGGGAGAGAGTTTAGTTTAGGAATGTGTAAATAAGTAGGCCCTATGCTTTTTAAAGAGACCAATTTTAATTATTTATTTAGCTAGATTTTTGAGTGAGCTTCAAGGCAGCGTGGGACTGTATTGTAAGAGATCACCCACAAGCCTCTTATTTTATTTGCCTTGAATGTGTAATTGGAATGATGTGTTTTAAAATGTTTAAATCTACCGCAATTTTCTGAGTAAACTTTTGTGAAAAACTTTTGAAATTTTTGTATAATGTAGACCACAATATTGCTTTAACTTTAGTTCCTGAACAATGATAAATTGAAACTGGAATAATTTTGTGAACAGTTTTCAAATTGTACTAAACTATTTTAATTAAGAAAGGAACCAAATACACTCTAATCCAACCAGCAGTCCTAGTGTCGAGAATTTCATAGCTTACCGATTGAGAATTATTTTAAAGCTAGCCAAGCAAACTCAAAATTAAATCTTAATTTTCATAATAAAATAATTGTGTATGAAGAATGCATGTACGTCTGATGCTTTGTAGAAGTATTAGTATGTATCTAGTAGTCAGTTGAGAGAGAATTATGTTTTGTTCTGTGTGTTACTCATCTACGTCTAGAGTGTACAGGGAATAGCACAGTTTTCAGGCATCCTTATAATTGATTCAAATTCTATTTTATTAGAATAAATTGGCGATTTGACTTTTCATGTGTTCTATTCATCATTCTACCGATACTCATCTTTACGGCACATTATATTACAGTACAATATAACACCAATACTAAGTAGTAGTTTCATAATTTCTAGGTTTCACAAGGTGCTGCAGTGGCCAAATGTTCAGACCACCACCTTCCTCCCAGGTGATCCTGGTTCAATACCCTGCAAGGTTGGTCCCTTCATTTGCACTTGTGGGAATCGTGCAGCACTAAAGACCTAGGCTTATATGTTAAGTGCTGACCAAAATTTCTCTCTCTCAGTAGGTCAGGTTCTTGATTCATAATGTGGGTAGCTATAATTATGATATAGTGTTTGAATACTAGCAGTTTATTGCAATTTGTTTAGTTGTATGGGCAGATGAAATAATTTTTAGTTTGTACATTATTAACGTATAAATGCAAACAAGAGTTTACTGTTCAAGCTGACAATGCTGATGTCATGCTAATAAATCTCACCTGCAATCTTGATTCTTTCTTGTTTGGACAGCAACATGCGACCAAACATTGTTTCATGGCCACTGTGAGTTTTCCAACACGTCACTTTTATCTCATCTCCATGTATATTGGTTTCAATGTACGATGTACAACCACATCCAATCTTGTTGGAGCCTTGACTTTTCATCCGTCTACTTCTTCTCTCCCCAACTTTGTCGGTATATTTCCCCTGTCTGTGGCACCTAGGAATGTTTGAAATTGTTAATTGACTCAAAACAGTTGGCTATGTACAATAATTGGTGGTAAAAGTAACTGCTCAATCATAGCTTTGGAATATTTATTTATCATCTTTGCTATAGTACCTCACAAAAATTTGTTTTAACAAATGATAACATTACACTAATTTACAAATCTTAGTATTAAGTAAACTGTACGAAAAATAACTTCAATTTGATAACTTTGTAGGGCTTGTTAAGTGCCCATACTTGTTAACATAACTACAGGATCAGAATGGTCTCAACGTCGATTCATTTTTAACCCCTGAAGTGACCCACAACTTTTAACAGAAATTTCACTTGCATCATTAAGTGCACCATTATAGAAATAACTCAAAAAGTTGCGTCAAAGTCATATAATGCATTAACAATTGAAAAACAGACAATTCAACAATAGGTCTGAATACGCTTGTTTAGTTGTTTATCTAAATTTTTTAACGTCATTAAATTCATGTTTACTTAGCTCTGAAATAATAAATTTTAGCCATAATCGGCAAGTTAGAAAGTTAAAACCATTTTCCTGGTATAAGCAAGATTTCGTCCATAGAGTATTTAAATATTTATTAATTTGGCAGAAATAAGAGCATGTATAATCTAGTGTCGTAAAACTGAGAGCACATGAAGAAAGTTGTAAACTTGCAACGTAAATCTAAAGCTGTACACATACATGCTCTCTGTTGAACAAATGATCATTCCTATAAATTTGTGTTTTAGATTAACGTTATATGCGTGTATTTTTGTAAGGCCAGTTTCTTAGTCGTAGTCATTTTTTTTAGCATTACACGCTGAACTAAATCACTGTTTATTTTGTTTGTAAAGATGCAATGTAGCAGTTGTACAGAGGCATGCTGCAAAGTACTTTTAGCTAGATATACTAGCAATACTGCATAATTTAATTTTTGATAAATGCATAACATTTATTGAGAATAGTATCTACTTATCCCTTGCTTCAATTTTACTTTTTGTGAGCAGTGGTGATTGCAACAGTTTTATCATGACATTCAAACTTTACTTAGCACTTGAAAGTTCAACTTATGAACACAAACAGTGAATTTGGCAAATAACAACAAAATTAACTTATTGTTGTAATTTGCCAAGTGAGAAAATAATGTGCAGAAGAACAAAATGTGTTCAGGTAGTATTGTGAACATTAATTTTTACTTAACTAAGAAGTGATGATTTACATTTTCTGCTCAATTGAATAATACTGTTTCAAACACTTTTCACACTTCTGTGTCGTAACTGTGAATAAAATGTAGTAGGCCTACGTATATTTTATTACTACAATTAATGTTTTTTTTTTTTTTGCTTTCCTTTGTAAAATAATGTTTGGTTTGAAAACATGTGTAATACATTTAAGCAAAACGAATACGTAATTTATGTTAAGAGATGTACTGCTGCCCTCAGCTCTTCACTGTGTGATCAATCCTAGACTATTGTATATTTTACTATAGACATTTTGAAGTACTACACCAGCTGTTACAGCAGGAAAACTGCAGCACTCTTCATTATTTTATGTAGGTAAAGTATGATTCTAGTACAGTATCTGTAAAATATATAGCCACACTTTGTTTTAAATTATCTGAACGTGTCAGTCATTACTGTGTAATGAATGGCTTGTACTGTTTTAAGTTCTGTCTTTATTGACGGCATTCGCATGTGTGTGTTATTCATCCAGTGTCATGTGGTTTTGCTCCTTCCAGCGGCAACGCTGTTTGGGAGAGTTCTTCCCCACATTGTCCACCACAAACCGGCGTTAATGAGAATTATGTGTGCATGTGTGAAGACAAGAATTTACAAGAATGAGTTTCTTTGACCTAAATCATATTAACTGTATGTGAAGGATACTGCAACCAATATGCTACAAATTAATTGTTCATTAACTAAAAATTATATACTTACAAGAAATAAGATTTTGACGTGCCATTGCTGAGCTTTTTATTTCCTTTGTGTTTAACATATGAAGACTTTGTTTGCTCTTCAAAATCTTTCTTCCATGTTTCAAATTCTGCACAGAAGTCATTAAAAATATTTTAATGCAGTTAAAATTAAGCTGACCATTACATATTTTACTTCAGTATTTCAGTTTGTCTTATGTATAACACTACAATTGGATCAGGAATTTGCAAAAGGGGCCAAGTGAAAGTGAGTAGATTGGTGGGAAACAACAAAAAAAATTATCATAGTGGATCTGGGAGTGAAACTGGTTATCAATAAAGTATAGTGTGTGTGGAATAATATGAAACATAAGTGACAGGCATGCTTTTATCTTTTAGAAATTATTATTGTTATTGAACTTGATACCTTTTAAAAAAAAATAGTTGCGTTCTTTCTAACAATGGCACGAAAAACATGCCTTGAGTAGATATTAGTGCAATGTTGGTATATTCTAGTGGAAAACTATTAATATGATACATAGAAACATATTTTGAAAAAATAAATAAATAACACCCAGTAATTTATACCCATTAAGCAATGTTATATATTACACTATCAGAGAAAGCATAATGTATTTGGTGTGATTATTTGAACTGTAGTATCCTTACCGCATTCGCAAGGCCTCAAACGTGCATAATACGTTCATCCAACCGCCCACCTTAGCTTAAGGGTGTATAAGTGCGATGTAATCATTATATGTTAGTGAAAAACTACTAAACCACATGGAAACTGATTATTAAACTACAGTCGTGTAAGACATAAACAACTTAATGCGCTATTAGCACATTCATGGACTATTCAATTTAATGTATTTCTTGTATAGGACATGATTTCTTTTGCTGCTGACACCCAAGAGAATACTTTGGAGATTCGAAATATCGTATAACCTGAATGTGCTCAAAAAGTGGACTTGGTCCCTTTTGCAAATTCGTGTTTCAATTTAATACTGTAAATACTCATTAAAATTTCTTTGGGAATTAAAAGAATTAAATTTCCAATAATTATTGAATAATATCATTAAGAAAATTTTAATGAATGTAATCAATTCATACCAAATAAATATCGTTTGTTAACCAGTGACATGAATCATACGAACCAGCAAGTGCATCTTTGAAATTTTGGGAAGGGGTTAAAATAAATACTTTTCTGTACATTGGGAGGAATAAAAACATAACGAGAAGGGTAAATAAAAAGGTGGAGGGTGAAAGTTAGGTTGTCATACAGGTTAAAAACAAATTAGCGCTACTCATTTCGAGCTGACATGCCTCTTCTTGCCATGTACCAAACATTGTAGCAGATCAGCCACATAGTCCTACTCTGGAACTGAGAATCAACCTGTACTGGGTTGACTCGGTGGTGATTAGCACAAGTACCCTTCACCTCTGCGTAAACTGAGGAGCAATCTTCTTGTTGCAGAAGTGGATTTCAGTCCTTAAGGGTTTATACTAGGACACATATAATTTTCTTCACTAATACAAGAATAAAGGCAGTTCCGAAAATTAAGCCAATATTTTCATTAATAACTTAAAGAGTATCAGGCAATATTTTAAATTCAATATACAAAGTACTTTTATTTCTATGGTAACACGGTTACAGCAAAAAAAAAAATTGATAAAAATTAACACGGAAGGGGGAGTGTCTCAGCACCTGCACCCATATACAAATCTCAAAATGAGAATGGAAGTATGAGAAATTTGTGCACATTCTAGTTAGCGAGCCCACTAGTAGCGAACAGACGTTCTCATACTTTAACATCACACACTTCCCCTTTCACCACCTGAGGGAGAGAGAGAAAGAGAGATGTTGCTGAAATTTCTCAAATATAGCATAAATTAAACTTCTGCATTCACATAAAATATAAAGTAATAAAGCTGTGATGGCATCTCCATCCAGCCATTTCTACGTAACTGTACTAATGACATCCTCATAAAGATTTAAATAATTATCAACAACACCCCTTTTTTTATTTATTTCTTTCAAGATTCCCCACAATGGTAAAGCTTATGATTCTACCATTAGACAAGCCATACCTCTTGGTCTTCTATATGTAAACCATCATTCAATTGAACAACAGTTTTTATAAAATCCAATTTATGTAAACCAAAGAGCATGAAAACTTTTCTGTTACAAGCTTTTTGTAAATGTTATAGTTAACAGATGATTCCCCATCACAGTTCTTTTGTTTATTTTTTATTGACATGAAAAGCAGTAAATAGCAGTTTCGTGTCCCCATGTAGCTATCAGTTACACATCCCCCCACCCTTATGCATGGCTTATTCCTAATTGCTTGTAACTAATGCACATTGGAATAAAATTATGAACTGAAAAGGTGAACATTCAGGAATAAACTAGGAATTATGAAGAATTTTTTACATATAATTACATTCTACCAAGGCTTTATGTCATACCCAGCAGGATCACCCCTGGATTTTCCCACGTGAAAATCATTCCTAGCACGATGCACTTTATTTGTGGCTTTTCTCTGAAATATCCCTAACTCCTCACCCTTGAATTCTATGCACTACTGCTTATCCGCTTCATTTCACCTCACCTCTACAGTCGTCAAGGTGTTGACTGTGTAAACCTTCCAACAATAAGTTTTGTACTCACTTATGACCTAACTTAAAAAAATTTACATTTCTTGATAACTATTTTCAGTCATAAAAATAACTACGGCCTATAGAAATAAATTTTTCCATGGAACATAATTTATACACCACAGAGGTACTGTTGTAAATGTATATTAAACACAATCAAATATTGACTTTTCAATGATGTAGGTTGTATCTCAGGTATGTGTGTCTGTGGTGAGCATTTGTGTCTCTGTACATAGGTCTACACCTGTCATTTAGTAACGTGGAAAAAAGGATGGGGAGGAGTGGGGTCCTTGTGTCATAAAGAGGTAGTGGTGATTTCTTACTACTTCAGTATTTTTTCTTTATATTCTTAAGATTTCAGTTTCTATACAACTACTTTATTTTCATAGAAACAGTAAAGCCCTTCTGAGAAGTTTTCGAAAATACTATAAAAAATTGCTAGCAAAACTCCCTTAAAATTTAAAATTACATATTAAGACCAGAAGTACTTAAACATTTCCAACGAACACTTTACAACATTTTCTCATATCCTCTACTATTAAAGTTACTAATAGTGGAGCAGCATGATGTCCTAGTACTCCATAACTTAATTGCTATTTATAGATAACTTCAGTTGCTTATAGGTATGTTGACCTTCCTTCCACCATAGCAAGATGGGTTCAATTTACAATGAGTCACATAAGGATGGTAATTGACAATGGTTTTCCTCATAGTCCTGCTATTACCTCACACTTTGAATTTGTTTGTTGCCCCAATAAGCCATAGGGTTAGGGCCTACATAAAAAAATCACTCAGGAGTAGTTGGCATGTACCCCATCATAAATTCCCATCTACTGAATGTTATCCAGCCATTAGACATATATTTCACATATATTTATTCACTGCTTCTACTAACATAGATAATTATAGTACACTGAATAACGATTAATGCAGTTATGTCAATATTACTCCAAAATTATGACATTGTTATATGCATACTGGCTGACCAATATCTTAGTTGAAACTTTGAGATGGAGGAAACATACAAATACATCACCTCTAACACAGGATGGACATGCAAACCCAATTAATGCAGGGAGCACACTGGATCCGTTCAGTTCAGTTTAGTTCAGCCCTGGACTGATAGGTTGCTGTTCATGTTAGTGTGCGTACATACATAACACAGTTGATAACTTTCTACTTTGTACGCTGTGTACAATAAGTGGTGAACAGATGGCATGCCATGCACTGCATCCGTTCAATTCAGTTCTGCACGTCTCCGTCACCTTCCATTCAGTCGAGCTTGCCCCTACTAGCAAAACAGACTGAAGATGGAAGGAACTCTCTCAATAGCGGGCTATTGTTTTGAATGTGTTAACAAATCCCCAACTGAAAGCGTATGGATGCAGTGTGTGCCTGCATGACTGAAGCTGACGGATGGAAACTGAACGGAAATGAACTGAACTGAATGGATACAGCATGCTCGCTCCGTAACAAGTACCTATTACACAATGAAATTTGTCTGGTAAACAGGTATGGTAAGTGGGATATACATTTTGTTGGCAGAAAAATCATTGGACACAATGACAGGGACTGGGAGAAGAACTATCCATGGTCTTTGTTAATGAACCATCCCAGCATTTGCCTTTGAGAAACCATGGGAAACCGACATCTGGATGAAGCCAGGGATCAACCCCTGGTCAACAAAATTTGTGAGTCTAGTAGGAAGTGGTTGTAACATCTAGAAAGTGCAATAAGCATTTAACGTTCATTGTAACTACCTTCGGACGAGTAAAATACAAAATTTTCTTTTACACAATCAATGTCGTGTGCTACTTTAAAATGAGTTATCAAGTCACTTTGTCTGTACACTTTTACATCACACATTGAACACTGAATGGAGCCATGAATAACTGGCTCTACATTGTGCACTTTTCTTATGTGTTGGTATAAATGTTTCTTACGTTCATAGTTTTTTTCACACAAGTCACACGAAAACATATTTAATAACAAATTAAATTCAAAAGAAAATAATTAATACTGTAATAAATTATTTACATCAATAATGTCAAAACAGTTAATTTAATTATGCCGACGAAGTTACAGAAAACCTCACAAACAATAAATAAACCAAGCGAACATCCATATCAACAGTTGTAATATTTTTAAGGGGCTACTTATTCACCACGAAAAATTGAAAAAAGGCGGGAAAGGAATGACGGTCGCGGGGTCGCGCTGGAACGGTTCATTCGATTCCGCTGTTTCAATAGTGGCAAGGCGAGCCCAGTCCGTTTCCGTATACAAGTTTATGTTGACGCGCATGCGCAGTCGTCGCGTCCAGTGTCTGTCTCGAGACGCTCGTATTGTTTTGCCACCCAAAATATGGCGACTCATGAAAAATAACGTTCTGCGCATGCGCAGTTCGAAAATGTTCTAAAATTATCGGCTTCACACGATTACCATTGAAATGTACGGCTGATGCCACTCCATAGGCTAAATGGTCCAGACCTGTTCTTCTACGACCGTGGTTTGTTTGTACAGAAAACCTTTCAGAAATGAATTACTGTAGTTGATTCCACCAATGTCACCAACAACAACCATAAAATATGTCGGTTGCCATAATTTGCTTTCAACTTCTCCGATATACAAAGTAAAAATTCATCGCAACAATCATTAAAATTTGTTACCACGATTATTAAACTTTGGAATGCGTAGACCTCTATGAAGAAATGTATTCGTCGATATTTTCTTAGAGAGAAATTTCAATTCCTAATAGAAATTTTTGTCTCAAAGTTGGAACACCGTACTAGTCCTCAATGTTGGCAACCGTGAATTTTTCTTTAAAAAGTAAAGTTGTAAATAATAATTTATTGTGAAGGTTAGACACGTGTTTTCGTGTTTTTAGTAATTTAAAACTATCCATTATGGGTAAAGCTAAAAAGATGAAGGTAGGCAAAGGGAACAAGAAAGTGCCATTAGAAAAACAAATAGAAGATGACAAGTTTGCAAAACCTTCAACCCGCGTGAAGATTCGACAGAGAAATGATCAGGACCCAGAGGTATTTGATTACAAAAGAACAGCTGTGAAAAATAGCTACTCTAGATCGTGTATCGGTGCTTTTATTACATATATAGTGATTAAAAATTTCATAGACTGTAATTCCGTGGTGTTTAATTTTATTTAAACTTCGCTTAGTTGCACGTAGGTTAAGGTTGTATTATGTATAGGTTATTTAAAAATGCTGTTTAAAGTATATAGTAATTTTTATTTTATTTTTTTGTGTGTTACTCTGTATTTATTCTGTGACGTTACAGGCTGATTAGGCACTTATTTATTACATTACATTTTGAAATATACACTTTACAGACATGAATCTTCTTGAGCAGAGAGCCACTAGAGGGAGATTATACAATTATAAACATTAATACAAAGGCAGGAAGAGAGAAGAAAAAAGAAAACATACAAATAGAAAACAAACATTCATGTACAATAAAGTGATAAGATAGAACATGAACCACATGAGATACAAATTGGGTGGCTGGATAGTTATTAAATATAATATGACATAACGCGGATACAGACACAATGATCAGAAAAATAGGTTAGGAGTACAAAACAATGAAGTAAGGTAAAACTAACAGTACAATACAAACATAGGCTAACTTAAGTCATTAGGCACAGTACAAGTGAATTTAGACATCAGATACAAGGGTGAGTAGTTGTAAACACTTGAAGCAATTGAGAAATAGAACAATAAAAAAGAATGAATCAAGGCTTCATGATGTTGTCCCATCGAGATCCATATTCTCTAAAATAGGCTTATGTCTTTTTAACCTTTTTTTTTTTTTTTTTTTTTTTTTAAGGCAAGTTCATGCCTGGTGTTCTTTATTGCAATTGATAAAGAAATGTAAAACTTATAAGTTTATCCAGAATAATTAAGGGCAGTTAAGCCATACAGTGAATTGACATGTTTGAGAAAGAAATTGTTACAGTTTCTTGTGCTGTAATTGTGAGGTAATCCAGAACAGATTCTCTTAAACTTTAAAAGTTTATGTAGCTCTTTGGTAATATTCAAAATGTAGAGGCCGCTGATAGGCAGTATATTATTTCTTGTGTAGATATCCTGGGTGTGATAGAGTTTAGGAAGGCCAAACACAGTTTTGAGTACCTTGTTCTGAGCAACTTGCAAGGGTTTAAAGCTGTATTGCTTGGCAGAGCCCCAGACGTGACAGAGATATTGTGACTTTGTATCAATGAATAGTAAGCTATAGGGGATTCGGAATAAAGTGAACACTCAAAAAAGCCTTGATTAATTTCTATTTCCTGCCAGTTTATATCTTTCCGCCGATGTAAACACAAATAATGCCACGTGCTTGTATTTACATAGGGTCGTGCAATGTTTACAACTACATTAAACTGCTCCGATAAGTTTTAGCTACAATATCTACTCATTAAATGCACGGGGGCTGAATGTAAGATATAAAAAAAGTAATCTTAGTTATAAATACCTGCGAGTTAATGTCTGGTTTCTGTCCATCGACTAATGTAAACAACACGCGCTATTGCCGTTACGCATCTCGTAAATGAGGGCATATTTTATTTGAATTTGTAATGCAAAACCGCCACTACAACAGACATGACACGCTATTCAATAATTCAAGTTTCGTTCTACTGCCACGAACAACGACGACGCACTTCAGAAACAATAATTAACGTATTTTCTTAACATGTGAAATAAAAAGTATGTTGTTTTTAGGCTGGCAAACGTAAAACATAATATACAGATTACCGATGATTTCACATAACTTCGGCAATGATACTCAAAAAGTAATTTCCAATACTTTTGTATGTGTATATACTCAAAACGGGCAAACACACGCATATTATGCAACCAAATATGCAACTTGGCGGCGAGAACCTAACTCTGATGCCACCTGTTGGTGGAGTTTTGAACTGTCTGAAGCACGGAGCAAGCGATAACGGCCACAGCGAGTCGAGGTCGACGATAGCGTCACATAATTCTCGCGCCAATCCAGTCTAATTATAATATATGTATGAATGTCAATAAGATCATAAGTAAATATTTTGAAGTGTATTAAATACAGACAGGTCGTGTTCGCCATATGTTCTTTCACTAATGTTGTATTTAAATAGGAAAATACACGGAACTACATACAATAAATCGCTACCAACCATACAAGCAGTAAAGTAACTCTTGTTAGTGGTGATGTATATGCAGTAACGGCTAGTGATTTTTTTCAAAGGTTAAATCTTTAGTGCTCACTTTATTCCGAATGCCCTATAGTAGTTTTATCCTAACAGAAACACAGTGATCATGAAGATGCCCTATCGCTCCTATAGCGGGGATTATCTTGGTATGCAAATAATTACAGTGAGCCTGCCAGTTTAGGTGCTCGTCAAGTATAGACCTAGATATTTAATGTAATTTGACTGAATTATTTCAGCTGCTTAAGAGCTGGTTTGATAGGTATTAAAACACACCCAGGCAATTTAAATATCACATATGACATTTTTTTTTTTGATTGAGTAAAAGCCTATTGAGGCGAAAAAATTCACTGATTGTATTCAAATCTTCCTGCATCAACCGAAGAACATTGTTCACATGACCCATATGTTTGTAGAAGATAATTGAGTCATCTGCATATAACTGAAGCTCACCGTGAAGCTTTAAGTTTAAAATATCATTTATAAAGACTAGGAAAAAGAGAGGACCAAGAACGCTTCCTTGTGGGTCACCTTTTATAATATTTAGACGGCTACTGTCAACACCTGCCGTGTGCACATAACTGCTTTCGGTTGGTCAGGTAGCTACAAATAAGTTTTAAGGGGATACTGCACTTTTATTCCTGCGCCCCATTTCATGAAGGTTCAAGTCTTGTAAGTAGAAATAAAGTTTTTTTAATCACATTTTCTCGGTAACAAGCGTTTCTCATAGGTTTCCAAGATGCCTAATTGACGAGAGAAATATTTACTTTTTGGGGACAAGCGTGGTTGGTACACTTGTAAATAATTATTTATATTTCATTCTGCAGACTCCAAACAAACAGTCTGGTGACTCTGGAGCATGAACTTGTCAGTTTTACTAAATTTTACTTACGTGATAAAATATAAAGTATTATAAAATGTCAGTAAATTTTACAATAATTTTTTGTTGACTCTCAAAAAAAGTCATCATTGAACCATGCACTTGGTGGAAAGATCTCTGTGAACATACATATATTTCGAAAGTTGCTAGTAGAAGTCTGGGTAGGCCTGCGCCTTTTAACTGCTGCTACTTCTGAAAGATAGTAGAATACATTCAACACTGAAGAAACACTTAACTACTGTACACGGGCAGGTAAAATAATATTTGTTGCACGCAACAGGAAATTGTGTAGGTAGTCATAACATGGAGAAGCTAAAGGTGTTTATTCTGTTGTCGTTGCTTTGGAAAATAAAAAATCTGGCAAAAGAAAATTATGTTAAAGTGTAGCTGTGGAAGAGGACAAGTGCATCATGTTCCGAGAGCGACACAGAGGATATCACTGACTGTGGTAACAATGATTTGATTGATTCTGAGTGACGCTGATGTGCGAGTGTTAATCAGAGCATGTTATTTAGATTAGGCTCTAGTTTCTGATTAACTGACATATTTTCCTTTGTATAATAAAAGTAAATACAGTAGAACCTTTTTTACACTTCTCGTTTTTGCACTTTCCCTTAGTTTACACACAACTTTTTGTGGTCTCATTTGCTGCTGTTACATTAGAAATATTCCTCCTTTAACACTCCCCTGCATTTCACAGCAATTTTTTTAGGTCCCTTGAGAAGTGTAAAAAAATTGTTCCACTGTAATTTTACTTTAATAATTATGTGTAATCTCTAATTAGTAAGCTATTTGTCATCAGCTAACAATCAGCAGGTAATGGTAGACCTATATCTTGTTCATGCTCGAGTGCAGTTAGCTTCACTGATCCTGGGTGACTTGCTTTCAGTACTACTGTGTTTCTTTCTCATCGTGTGTCTGGCGTGATCAACAGTACTTAGATTTTTTAATCATTTTCATGGTTTGTGTTCATGTGTTTATTTCTCTTTTCACAGAATCAAAGTAGTGTGAAGTTTGTTATGGGCCTAAGTTTTATGCATCCAAACTAGGCTACTATACAAACGGCTGCATTGAACTTGTGTATGCTGTAATAGTGCAAATATAATATAAGATATTATTTATGATTTTATTTAGTATAATCATACCAAGTACGTACCGGTACAGTGAATATTGTTTTGTAAAAAAAGGGGTTAAAAATTTGCTTTGAAGTTGATATACATCTCAAATATTAAGAAAAAGTCAGTTGATACATACAATGTACAGTTCAAGTTAATCTGAAAATTATGTTTTGTTGCAGTTTGTAGATTCAAACCTATCCCAGCGCATCTTGGAGCAGGCACGGCTACAGCAGGAGGAAATAGAAGATGACATTGGTCCGTCATCCAAGAAGCCATCCGGTGTCCCCCGACTCGGGACAGGTTCCGATGAGTCGGACGATGAAGAAACTGACAGCATGGCTGGAGACTACTATGAAAAGATTGTGAGTGGGTACCTATGCTTTAAGAGTTAGTTTACAGTGCGAGACCTGCTTACCTCGAGATGTTTTATAAGGGAGTTATAAGACTGCCACTGACCAGTGTGCATGCGACAAAATACAACTTAAATATTTTAATCATAAAATCATTGGGTATAACTGCATTGTGGATGTAACAGTTTGGTTTTTCTGTTTTGCATTGTGTTGGTAGCAAACAAAATGGTCACTTCCAAGTTAGTGTTTTATGTAAAATAATCAAGTTCAGTAATGTGTGGTTGGTTGTGTAGGAAGTGGATGAGGAAGATGAGCGGGCACTGGAGACTTTCATGAGTATGAACCCCGCACCTCGTAGGACACTTGCAGATATCATCATGGAAAAAGTGACTGAGAAACAGACGGAACTGCAAACACAGTGCTCGGATGTTGGCAGTAAGTACAATCTTGTTATTATTTGCCTTTTGAGTTATTAACAATTTTTAGGGTTCATTCATAACACGCACTTAAAATGTGTTGCAGTGTGCCGTATAAAGATTTTTTTTACGGACCTATTCCACAAATGCAAAGTATACGAAAATAAAACACACTTCAAACAATGACTGAAGGCTTGCTTCAAAGCATCACGTTGATAAGGAAAATAATTTCGGAGCCCCTCAAAATAGTTAAAAACATCATTTTCAATATGTTCCTGTCTGAAAAACTACTCGCAGAATATGTGTGAAACTACTGTAGAAGCATGTGATAGACTTAACTGAAAACTTTCCACCAATAAAAGGATGAGGTCACCGCTAAAAGGGTCAGCCAGGTGAATGATCTACGATATCACTGCACGCTGTTTCATTGTCTTCCACTAGAGGCAATACTGCACCAGGTGAGCCAGTCAACATCGCGTTTGGTGCCGTGTCTCACTCACGAACGCACGGCCAGTAGGCGGGTGATTTAAGTGCGCTTGTTAGAAGTTCAGAGGTGACTGAGCTATAAGAGTGACCTTGAAGCTGACACAAAATGCAGCTTCGACACAAGCCAAGTGCTAAACTAGTTCAAGATTCCCGCTGATCCATTTTTACCATGGGACTTATACAGTGACTATATAATTTTATTGGTGGAAAATCTGTGTAGTTTTCTGAGTTTCACGTCCAATTAGTAGATTTTCAAGTACAGCTGTCTGAAAATAGTATTTTTAACGATGTTGGTGGGGTTCGAAATAGTGTTTTTTAGTAAGCATGGTGTCTTAACAATGACATTCTGCCCTTTTACGAAGTGTGTTTTGTTTTCTTACATTGGCACAATGGAACCATGTGGAGAAAATAGTTTTGTAAAAAAATCGTTATGAACACACTGTAACAAATTTGAAGCAATCTTCTGCCTCAGTACATTCCACTCTCTCGCTGTTCTCACCAGCATGAACTGCCTTCCCTGCTATGGTCTTTTCGTTCTTTGAGATCTCATCAAGGAAACAAAATTGTAAATTCTTCAGGGTTGCAGATTGTATGGGCTATTTGACTTTGTTGTGAAAGCTTTTGTATGAAAAGCAGAGTTTCAAAATTACTTTTGCAAATAAAGAAAATACAGTGAACACCTCAATGTATGCTTCAGAAATAAAAAATACATTTTCAGTAAAAATTCACTGTAACCCTTAACTTTTGTAAGTCTAGAATACAACCTCCGTAGTGTCACTATGATGTCAGTTTTATGAGGGGTAATGATTATACAGTACAAGGTTTACATGTAACGTGTGTTTTTAATTGGTACACCAGATTATCCCCAATTATTATTATTACCTGTTTTCTCCTCTGTAAGCACAAATAATTTGCAGTCCACTGTAGATATTGACTAGCTTCTTGCAGATATACAAAGACGCAAATGTTATAGCAGTATCATGAGCTTGTCTGTATGTAATTTTTCTGTATTATCACAGAGTAGTAAAATTATGAGTTTAATGATTATACTATATTAGACATTTTGTTCTTAAATATACTGTATAAACAGTTGCGTAACATACTGATGTTTTCATAACAGCTGATACAGTAGTGTAGTGAACTACTGGTAGCATGTTATAGTGACTAAAGATACATGATATTTAGGCTTGCAGATCCAGGAGCTGGATCCACGTGTGAAGGAGATGTACGAGGGGGTGAGGGAAGTCCTCTCTAAGTATCGTAGCGGCAAGCTGCCGAAAGCATTCAAAATCATCCCGAATCTGCGTAACTGGGAACAGATATTATACGTCACAGGTAGGACTTTCCATGCAGGTAGACATAATTGTATCATGTACAGTAGCTACCTTGGTTTTAAGGACTAGCTGTGCTGTTAGTTTTGGATACTCAACAGCATGGGTGTGCAAATGTAAATATTTACTGACGAAATGTAAACAGTTATACTGTATAAATATTTTGAAGTTTTGTAAATACAGTAATGAAGTAAAAGTAAAAAAATTAAATACAGTTTTGAATTTTACATACGAAAGGAAATGAGGAAAATAAGTGCGTCATGGATACAGTTAAACCTTAAGTCAAGATGTTTGCAAAAGGAATTAATGTAATACATTAATACTGTACTTTAGGAAACAATATTAAAGGATTAACTTACGCATGTAGATGTTGGCAAGATACAAAATTATTTAACTTAAGAAGTATGGAAACATCTTAAATGTTGAAATTTTTATTATTTGGATTACTGTATTTTTCTTCTTTAAATCATTGTCAGTTAGGGTTGCCCGAATTCTTAGTTGTAATACAGTTTGTTTAGAAGTCATGTTTTAGTTACACAATGTTGTTTGCTTTAGATAACACCCAAACCATTTGAAGTAAATCTATTCAAAAACGTTCACTGGTGTAAGTCTTTGTTGGCGACAGATCCAGCAAGATGGAGTGCAGCAGCAATGTACCAGGCCACAAGAATTTTCACGTCAAACTTGTCGGAGAAGATGGCACAGCGGTTCTTCAACCTAGTGTTATTGCCACGTGTGCGTGACGATATTGCAGAGTACAAACGACTCAACTTCCATTTGTATCAGGCACTGCGCAAGGCTTTGTTCAAGCCCGGGGCTTTCATGAAGGGTCTCCTGCTGCCACTTTGTGAGGTACGTACCACTGTTGAACGTCTGCAGTCCTGTTTGTGTAGAGTGGGAGGAATATTTCATATGTCCGTCTTCAGAACTGTTTATTGTGAGACAGGCGATAGTGTTAGTGGACACCAAAGAAGTACACTATTACGTTATGTAGTATTGATAGACAATATAATTATTTTTTTTGCGATAAGTAATTGAAAATAAACACAATATTCTCCACACACATTGTCCGTCACTACACTGTGGAATTACGGTGAAACCCCTTTTTACACAACTTAAGGGACCTGCTAAAAACTGGTGTAAAAAGAGGTAAATTGATGCTATGTGAGATGTATAAGGGACCAGATAAAACAGATGTAAAATCTGGGAATGTAAAAAAGGGGTTCTATGTAGTTGGTAGTGTGTACTGCATACGCACAAAGTGGCACATTCTGACAGAGCAGCAAAACACTATCCCCATATTAATATCCTTAGTGTATGCCGTCGTGGTATGTAGACTGGAGAATGAGGATGATATAGGTGCGTACGTGAGCTTCAGTCCACTTTGCACTTTGCTGGAGTTACACTGGCATCATATTGATCTTATGACTTCAATATTTTTTATTACATGCATAAGACCCTGTTAAGACATTTGTGATGGGACTGAAATAAGGCAGTGCTTATTAATAAGGAAAACAATTACAAAAGGGTTAAATTACATTTGCACATATAGATAAGGTGCCAAAGGTATTTAACTTATTAAGTAGCCTAGAAAACTTCTTAAATGGGAAACTTTGGGTATGTATATAGGGTATTTTTACTAAATTATATAGTACCTATAATGACTATATCCTGGAAACTGTGAGGGGTTGTAACACTTAGGTTCTGCTGTATTTCTGTCGAATAGGGATGTTTGAAGTTTAGTTTCTTAAGGTCGAAAAGTCAATGCTTGAATCTTGCAATGTGTCCATAGCTCAAAATTAAAGTCTTGTAAAGGAAGTTATTTAGTATTTAATTCTGTTAACAAAATGCTGGTAAAAAAAATTGTTTGCAGTTTATCTGCAACAATAAAAAAAAAGTTTCAATACAACCTTTTCACAGGCCAGAAGAGTGCAGCACAAATCTTATGACATTCATGCTTGTTTCAAGTTTATGGTACTATAAAAGTGATTTACAGCATTGTTACCTTGATGTTGGAAGCCTGAATTAGTGGACAATACTGGATTCTTAGGTACCTAATTTCTGTAACTGTCAATATACCTGTGTACAGTACCTTTGTTACTGGATGAGATTTTCAACACACATGAGGTTTGGCAGTATTACAGGAGTAATGATCTAATTAACAGTACCGTAAAATTTTCAGTGGCTGTACCGTACTGCACAATTGTTTAGGTTATTTAAGTACCGGTAATTTTATTTCTGCTGTGAATCATTTTACATAAACTAGCCTAGTGATTTTATTCTGTTTCAGTAAAAAAATTGTGAATGTACATTTTTGTGTAACACAGAGTGGTACGTGTACATTGCGAGAAGCAATCATCATTGGATCTGTTGTGGCGCGAAATTCCATTCCTGTTCTGCACTCGTCAGCAGCCATACTAAAAATTGCAGAGATGGACTACAATGGAGCAAACTCCATCTTCCTGCGTATTTTCTTTGACAAGAAATATGCCCTTCCATACCGGGTAGTTGATGCTGTTGTATTTCACTTTCTCAGGTAAGTAATCTCTTCCGTAGATCTATTCTGTGCAATACGTTTTTTTTATTTTCAGCCTTTATCAGCACACAAAGTGCATTTTTTGCTTAAGAAAGCCTCTTTTCTATTACAGTAATTTGTTATTTGTAACTTGACATATCTGCTGTTTTGTTTCCAAAAAAGTATTTTCTTTTAGAATCATAGGTGCTAATTGACATACATTCTAGTAGACAGTGAAAACTTTATTTAAAAAAAATCTCACTTTCACAACATAACAATTGGTATTATGCAACACTTATGGTGTAAAATCATGCCTTCGTTAAATCATTTTAAGGATACATGATTCTAAGAACCTTACATCAACGTTAAGAGAGAACTTGCACTGCATTCGATTCCAAGTTATAAATTTTTGTTTGATCAAGTGCTGAATGACAGTAGCTGGACAAACTGTCATTCTGGACTATTGTACAGTGCTAAAGTAAGTAAATGGATTCATTAATGTGTATATTGTAAATTTTCCCAAAATCGATTTGCCCTGAACTTCATTTCAGTGGACTCTGATCATTTTCCGCTCTGGTTTTGATTTTGTGTACCCTATGTATTATACCGGTTTGAGTACTTTTGGTAGTGGAATTAAAAACTCTTTAGATAAAATGGGCACGTAAATACCGGTAAATGACAGTGGTAAAAATTTTATGAGTATGTTTTACAGCCAGGATTATTTCTTAAAATCCATCCCTGATTATGATGGCTGTTAGGTGTAGCAATATGTACCAAGTTATTCATGTATAATTAGAATGTACAGTAAAAATATTATTATAACATTCCTACATACAGCACATTACTTAGTCCAATGTTGAGTCATCATAAACAATTTTAACGTTGAAACCAGAATAATTATAGCTAGAAAGTTTGTTATACGTCTGTATTTTGGTTAAAAATGATTTTTAGAGCTGGTTTACGTATGTGCATAAGCTAATTACAGTATTAGAGCATAAATTGCAGTAAAACAGTGCTATGTACACTACATAAATTCAAATTTTAAAAGGTATTTTAAACAAAACTATTGCTGGTATTTTTTTTTTACTGTATATGTATACAACTACTGTAATAATTATTATGACAGAGCTGCTTGTAGAAGGATTTCTCATAGTATATTGTTATAAATTAGAACTCTGTTTTTGTAATATCAAGTTTTTGGAAATTATATTGTAGTCTTACAAACTGTGAAACTTGCTTCATTGTATATACGTACTTAGAATCCTGATTTTACGAACTCTGATTCACCGAAACATCGATTTAGCTAAAAAAAATTTCGGGGACTGTGACCTGGGATCCCTATTTAACAAAATGTGAGTTTATGAAGTATCGAATAAGCGTCAAGATTTATCAGAACCTTGATTTCGCCAAATCAGGGTTCTTTTACTACGCTTCTTTGAAAATTTTTAATTGTCAGTAATAGTTCTTAATGAGCTTTGGATATTGTACAGTCAAGCACATTGTTCTACAGGCAGTCACTTCCATCTACAGTACTGTAGTAATGATTTTCATACATTGATAATTATTTATACGCTAGAACCCTGTTATAACGTTTCTCAAGGGACCAAAAAAATGTTTACATTATGAATGGGAAAACATTATAACAAGTACTCACGTTTTAGTACTTGTACTTCTGTCTTTTGTACATACTGATAGCCTAGCAGCCTCTTCCTTTGTTTTACAAAACATTATAACAGGGTAATTTCCTATTACAAATCAGATTTAGGGACCAAGTGAAGGTAGCATAACCAGGAAAACGTTATAAGTGGTGTAATATTTCTGTTTATATTACTGTATTACCTCTCTCACTTTATGCTCTGTGTCATAAATTATTTTTATTCCATGAAGGTATTGGCAATTAGTGTACGTTGGGCAGCCGTTCATAAATAAAAATCTTTTGCAGAGGGTAATTTAACGTGGTAAGCTATAATTAAAACTTGTGCAAAATGTTGAATTAGTTTAATGTTG
>PNEQ01072583.1:0-10184 GCA_003012365.1 Medauroidea extradentata
GTCCGCAATAATGGTAATCCTAACATCAGTTTGTATATTCTCAGAAACTTGATGTCTGCAATAATTGCAATCCTAACAATCAGTTTGTTTGCATATGCTCAGCAGCTCGTGTCCGCAATAATGGTAATCCTAACATCAGTTTGTGTATTCTCAGAAACTTGATGTCTGCAATAATTGCAATCCTAACAATCAGTTTGTTGTGAATGCTCAGCAGCTTGGTATCTGCAATAATGGTAATCCTAACAATAGTTATTTTGTGTTTTCTGAATAGTGTGATATACCTAGTAATAGTATATAGTAGGTATTTCAAACAATCTGTTCAAATGCATTATACATAGCGGCACTCTAGCAGCAATGAAAATGCATGGCAGTGGTTGGAAGTGCATTGCTGGTTGATTGTTTCGGTCAACATATCGTAGCAACAGCCAGTCTCGAGGCACAGGTAAAACACTTTTATCAGTTTTATCATTCCACAGAACTCTTATTTACATTTTACAAGCACAGTTTTGTAGTGTTTGGTAGTGCATAAATATAGACATCGACCAAGTACCTCTTCCCCAAGCTAACTTCGTACGAGATAGATTTCACTGGGTCAGATCTGCTCCAGATCTGGCCTTCCTACTATTGTGTCCATAACAGTAATAAATCCAACTAACAAAACTTAAAAATTAATCCTTTAAGCAAAACTAGCAAGAATTTACTGTAGCACTAACGTTGCAGCCGTCGATAACTTAACAATCCATGATTCTGTTGTAGCTATCATATTTGATACTATTAACTCAATCATTCTGATCATGTTTATCTGAACAGAATCAGATGGTTTCTTTTGCAGTCTACGGCATTGTTATTACTAATATAACTGTTTGTTAACCCTACAATAATATTTCCGTAATCTCAACATAATCAGATGGTTCTTCTAGCAGTCCACGGTACTGTTTTAATTACCGTATTTGTTATTTCTACACAATACTAGCTAGCATTGCATTCTTAACCGAAACGAATAGTCTCTCCAATAATCATCAGTTCTGTTTCAATAACCATGCTTGAACGTTACCTTTACATTGCTACCGCAGTATTATAAAAGAATCTCAGGATTCTTTTAATAGTCCACAATACTGTAGTTGGTATAATACATGGGGTGTCCTAACAAAGTCACTTTACTACTGGGGCTCACTACTGATGTTCCCGTATATGACGGCGTAACGTGGGCCCTGGGTACCTAATCGTTTATAGCACCTAGTAATGGGGGTATTTTATGTTTCCAAGCTAGGCTAAACAGGCTTACACACAGCAGAGAATCTGTCCTATCAGACAAGATATCTGTGTCTAGAACCTCGTGTAGAAAATTATCAACAGAACATTCCTAAAATGAAGGAAACACCCCGTCACTTCGCTTCTGTATCAGTGCTGTTACCGTTCCGTTTATCTAGTTATTTTGCACATGTAGGCTATCTTTGCATCACTTTTTGACCATTCAATATTTTTGTTTGGATGTAACTTCGTGAAGTTAAAGACAGCTGTGACCAATGTGGATTAAAATTGAAGTATTACCTCCCTCGGCAATGTCCGCTCCCTCTTTTTAACCAAATGGTGGCTAATACAACAGTTAGTTAGGAGTAAGGTTACCTCAGAAGTAGAAAGAAAGCATGGTTTATGGTTGAGATATTTATGTATAATATTAGTGACGCGACACAAAGGAGAGATGTGAAGAAGAACGGGAGGAGACATGTCTCAGAGGTGGTTGTATATATATAGTCTTGGCGGCTACCAAGTCTACCCACAGACAGAATGTTTACAATGTGGCTGGCCAAGCTATGGTAAGATCAATGCTCTCAGCACCCGGGCGCCTTGTAAGATGCAGCGCCAGTAACTCATATCCCAGCCGGTTATTAACAATACTACCGCGATAACTTGCCACGCTTCTTCCTGGATCACAACACTGGAGAGTTTCTTTATTGTACATTCACAAAGGAAATATTTCAAACTATTATCATATGAGCTACCGCAATATGAACTTCGTGAACCACGAATTCGGAAGGCTATTTGAAAGTCGCCGACTATGTTCAAAATTAACCATTCCAATCGATGGCTTTCAAACAATAATTTACTGACAGTCTCATTGGTTCCCTTATTAACTTTCCTACGCTAGATATGGAACCCGCCTTACCTCAAGATATTTTACACATCTGATAATAAACTACCATGCGCACACAAGCAGCATCGCTCTTATGCGCAACTTGCTGAACAAGCTCGTAATATTCCCGTCGTCAGTCTGGATATCACTGAATGTTACTTTTAGAACAACACGCATGCTATAAACACTATTTCTGAGTACTGAAACAACGTCAGACTGATGTATCTCCAGGCGATATTGCGAGTGATTATTGTCGATTTGTTGAAAACAACACAATGAAACCGAAAAGCAAATCAGAGAGGTCAATATTAGCTGCTGTCAACAAAAATAAAACATGTATAATTTCCGAAACTAATGTACGCGCATATAGAAAGAAGACACAAATACAAAAAAAAATTACAATGAAACAACAAAATGAGGTATCGAAAATGGCGACATAATATACATACACGTGGACAATTATGGCAGCACAAACGACTAGATACTAGAATGTATGTGCACACAAGACGTCACAACTAGGAGAAAACAGACAAAAGTAGCAAGCTTTCTTCGGCAAAATATGCTATGTTTCTCGAACGAACTGATATGTTCCCGTCTTCAGGCTTCAGTTTATAGTACCTACTAGCCCATTGCATGAATCGTTCAAATATCATTTTGTTTATATATCTAATATTATATAATAATATATTAGATATTTGTTCCAATATATATATAGCCTATATATATATATATATATATATATATATATATATATATATATATATATATATATATATATATATATATACTCGTATACATATATTTATATACACACACATATATATTTATATACACACGAGAGATAGAAAGAGAGACGAATAGCATAATTTTTGTAAATTTCGCGATAGCGATTTATGTCATATTATTTTGTTAACAAATTTCAACAAAACATCACAAAAAAGCCAAACAAATTTTCAATTTTATTCTATAACATACTGTTACCTAATAAAATACAGTAATAACTAATCAAATAACAATGTTAAAACACTGTGTAAATTTTCTAATTAATCTATAAATATCAACACATCCCGTTTGTATAAATATTAACGTCTATTTAACACTTAACATTTGTTGTCACATCATTTTACATTTTAATACAATACAATAATTCTAATTTTGCCATAAAAAGAGAATAAGTATTTTAAAAAATGTCATCAGTAGCCAGGGGCGACTCCAGAATGGAATTGAGGGAGGGGGGAATATATTTTTGCTAGCACCGGTTGGCCGATTTAAAGCGTGGGGTCCGGGTGTCCTCTCCCGGAAAATTTTTATTTTAAGATGCAAAATGGTGCATTTTGAGAAGATTTTTAACGCTAATGTTTAACACGCAACAGACCCGATTTGGAACATTTTCAAAGAGTTTGCAGTCAGTTTCTTAGAATATATTGCAAAGTTCGTAACACCTACCACATTTTCAATATTTGAATAAAAAGTGTAACAATTCTAATACAATGTTGGGCACTTGGGGGGGGGGGGGTTTCCGCAATTTCTACCCCCCTCGTATTCGCCACTGTCAGTAGCTGCAACTTTCGGCTGGTATGGAACATTTGGCTTTGACTACTGGAATAAATAAAAACACCAGTCTTACTCACAGATTATAAATATATTTCTGAAAGTACTTTTATGTGTGGTGTGTGTTTTTTTTGTGCGCGAGCGTTTTGTGTGGATGTGTATGAACCACAGGTTATCAAAAGCAGGTATAAATTATCTTGCAATGTGAGACAGAAACGCACGCGGTCACACACACACACAATTCGCAACACGAAGAATTCAGCTCAATGGGGTATTAACTACACATAAAATCTGCGGTTTGTGCGAAAGTTTATTTAGTGACAACTATACTGAAAGTTAGCAGCTAGTATAACTTATAAAACATCTGGCAGCAAGAGAGACAAAACACCGCCCCCACTATACCGTCCCGAACAACTCTACTCCAATGAGCGGGTTATGGACATTGAATATCGTTGTTACTCGCTCGCAGAGAAGCTAATTTATTGGCACATGAAACAACGAAAACACACCTGAATGCACCTTCGTGTTCACGTTACCGTTTGCTGACTTTCGTTGTCAAATGACTTTAATGCGGCCGCTAACAAAAATTGTTAGTACGAAAACCTATGTTCCTTTCTGTGAATAGTAGCTCTTTGCCCATGCGAATCCTTCCTCGACAAAAATGACTTATGATGAGAAATGTTGTATGCACAAACGCATAAACCTTACAATACCTCTCTCTCTCTCTCTCTGTCAAATATTTGAGCCATTCCAATGAAAACTGCAATAAATTTATCTCAGGAGGATGGGGAATTATGTTCCACACACCTCGATATCAGAAATGATCTACCATTCCCATAAAAAAAAGGCAAAATATAAATCGAGATTAAGTAAATTATGAATGCGCTATTTAATTGTAACACATTTTAATGTAAAAGTGGGCTTTAATTGTGGGCTCTGATTAATATTTAGATTATTTGGATTTTTACTGGTTTGGTTTTGTGTTGCATCACAACTGAAGTGAAATGCTGCTTACGTCCTTGTGTATCCGTCACTATTTCTAAACTTAATACTTATTTGTATTGACTATAAGGTTATGTGACGAAACTTATGTATTCACTTCATGAAGCGCGTTGACTTAAAGAAACTTACTCAGTTAATTTTATTTTCAAAGGATTTCACTCATCCTAGAACTAAACGTCGATAAATGACAGACTGAAACTCTAAATAACTTCACTTTGTTACAATTCTGTCATATTTTTAAATAAATTCCTATTATGAAAGTAAGTAAATGTGACGTGATTTCACTGGTCCGGACATTCTGCTACTTTCTCATTACATGAATGGATCATTAGGGAACAATGATTCAAGATACTTTTGTTATGAACATGCACTCCAGTTACTGGATGGTAAAATATCTTGCGTTCTTTAGTGCCTACCTACGAATCACAGAATTGTTTCGTATTGCAGAAACTTTAACCCGATTGTGCAAACCAATTAGAAAATTCACTCACAAATGGACATTATGCAGTCCTACACTTTAGACAATGAAATATAACTTGTGCGTAGATTTTTTTTTTTTTTTGCAAAAATCAAGTGTTCTTGTGAATAGACGGACCGAAATGTGGTCAGCGCTCAATACTTTCGCCGTATGTTTCGTCACGTGTTTGTTACTCAGCGCGTGTTGTATGACAGTTTGTTATTGGCTAACTGGGCCTTACTGTATAGACTCCCGAAACCTCACTGTTTCCTTCCTACACCAGTGAGTCTATCATGACCGCGACACAGAACAGTTTTATGTTCATTATACATGATAAACCGGGCTTTGCGTTCAAAGCGATTACAACTCCCTCGTTCTGAGGCCGTGAATCGTCACCGTAAAGCAAACGTAACACAAAGTCGGTCGCAAACTAGCATGCTGTCTATACGACGCACACGGAGACGCAAAAATAATATCCGTCGATAAAATGGCGGATATTTCCCGTTAATTGTAATAACTTGATAAAGTCTAAGTGATGTTATTTAAATCAGTTAAAGTATAAACCGTCAAACACGTATGTTATAACAATCTTTACATTTTGCACGTTTGTTTCAGTACGCTATTTAAAATCATATTTGTTACAAACTAAATATCTCGTGGAGTAGAGGTGTGGTGCTACTATGTATTTGTACTAGTACTCTTTAGGTATATTTTATGTGTTTAGAATTTAAAATTGGTTCATAATTTAAAGCTTATTATACATGCAGTTTCTTAACCAGTTTGTATATGAATATACAAATGTACATCACATGACATAATTTTTCTCTCTTATCAACAATTCATTTATTGTATACTGTAATGCTGTTATACAGATGCACATTAACTCCCGCAAGATAAGACTATAGCTATGTTGTTATACACGAATATTTAGATAGCACACACAAAATTGTAATATTTTTTAAACACCTAATGGCGTATTTATATAGTTTCACTACATATATTTAACTTTATTTTTTTATACTTGCGGTATTCATTTATATGTAAAATCAGTTTAAAATTTTAGTGCATCTGGCTAAATTAATGAATCATTTTTGCTACATTAATTTTGTATATAAGTGTTTCTTGTAGTTATAGTTTTATTTTTGTTTGCCACACATATATGATTTTAATTGTATAAAACGTGGTTAAGTGTAAGAGAAGGCGAAAGCCTTAACTTCGCCACAAACAAAGTCATTAAATAAATAAAATATATAAATAAATAAAAGACGGACTATTCCAGAATGTAAAGTA
Source organism: Medauroidea extradentata (assembly GCA_003012365.1). Taxonomy (NCBI): domain Eukaryota; kingdom Metazoa; phylum Arthropoda; class Insecta; order Phasmatodea; family Phasmatidae; genus Medauroidea; species Medauroidea extradentata. Next base: position 6,435 of record PNEQ01072583.1, read on the forward strand.
ATCTGTGTGAATGAGACGAAGAGTATCGATCTCGTATAACTAGAGCTACGATTTTATAGCGAAAATATTTTTGCAACATTTGGTTTCAATGCGTTATGTGCACATCTGCAGCTGTGCTATATCGTCCTTGACTGGATGATTTTACTCAAACTTGCCTTAGCAAATTACAGACGGACGCAGTCACAATAATCTTATCCTGATTGGTGCAGCCAAATGAGAAACGTCTCTGAGCAAAGACACGCTGCCAATAACCATGAAGCACAGCTGCCGATGTGCACGTGAGACACTGAAACAAAGTGGGCTAAAAATATTTTCACGACAGACAAAATCGTGGCCCTACTAATGACCTTCGAGACATACACGCATACACACACATATGTATAATTCCATTATTTACAAGTAAAATTATAATACAACGTGACTGTCAATAAATACCTTTATAACAACATAACAATGGTTTCGTAGCGAGCAGCGAGCGCTATGGTAAGCCGTCACCGTAGCTACACGTACTGCATGTTCCAACACAGAGGCTAAACTACCACACGTGTTGCCGCACGAGCCACCAATATGGCGCAAGTCATTCACCAATCATCAGTAGTATGACAATACGCTTGTACGAGCTCTGGCCTACATGAGACATTGCACAGCTCGCAGAGAAGATCAGACACAAGTACGTACCTAGAGCAGAGCAGTCACTGTACGACCAAGTACGGTTACTGCACAGGCATCACAACACTGTTCACACTGCCAGACTTACCTTGTGTTTACATGGTACAATTGAATATTCGAAATAATTATGTAGTTCCCATCATTTATGTGAAATATCATTAATTTTATTAAATATTAAATATAAATATTATCAAAAGAGTGTCGGTATAGATGTGGATCTCAAACAATTTCGCAGAGTATTTTGGTTTCCTCACAAAAGTTAAATTAAAAATAAATCTACTTTGAAGTATTGTTTTTATTGACTGGATTGCATAGTTCTTTCAAAGATCATGTACTTCTATTGTTGAAATCCGACTTAACTTCGTGGAAGCAGTGGTCTACCACACGTGACATAATACAAATTTGGTATTCTTAAAATATCTGTCTCACACTAGCCAAGAGTTGATTTTACAATCTTTCTTTCACGTAAGTATATTGAATCACTTCCATGTAAAAGTATGACAAAACATGGGTGCATGATTACAGCCGGTGATATTTGGTGAAAATAATTACGTAACATTTTGTGTCGATGCATCACGTTCACATCTGCACCTCTGCTTCGTTGGCAGAGTGTATTTATTTGTGCAGAGGTGTGGCTCGTTTAACTGAACCAATGAGAATAAGGTTACTGCGACAACACACGTCTGAGGTTTGTGGGTAGAACACTAAACGCTGAGAGTTAAAAATCAGCCAATCACAGACCATGAAGCATAACAGCAGGTGTGTTCATGAGGCATTGAAACAAAATGTTGCATAATTCTTTTCACCGAAAATCACTGGCTCATGCTTGATTAGAGGTATGTCAATTTCGCAGATACATTCCAGGTCAGGTTGAACGCCAATTATATATACTTCATTGTCATGTCTGTGACTTGCTGGCGGCTGTTATGAAACGTCTTTGACTATTGCAAGCCAGTAGTAAATAAGAAAATAATACGAAGGGCTATCGCTTGCTACCTGCTTGTATGGTTATAACCCAATAGATAATCTATTCTGGCCAGTGGGTGTATAGGTCTGACTAGTCCAGGCTGCTGCCAGATGAATCCGCGAAATTGACGTACCTCTATGCACGATACCTAGGGACCTCTGTTTTTCGCGAAAAGAATTATGCCCCACTTTGTTTCAATGCCTTACGTGCACATCTGCAATTCTGCGTCATGGTTGTTGGCAGCGCGTCTATGTGAAGAGCCGTATCTCATTTGACTGAGCTAATTACAATAACGTTCGTGCAACACCACACGTCTGTGATTTGCCGGTAGAATCCCAAGTCTGGTGAGAGTTAAAATATCCAATCACTGACCACGAAACAGAACTGCAGACGTGCACGTACGGCACCGGAACAAAGTGAGGCAAAATTCTTTTCTCGAAAAACAGGGGTCACAAGTGATACCAACATTCTCTCTACCAACACTGCATATCCAGTGTCAGTCACGGTAGCAATACTCGGTCACATGGCATGCTCCTGACGGAGAATTGTTCTCCTCCAACTGGCACATAACTTCGTGAACTCCTACTCCGGGTGACATACTCCCTTGATATTTCCCCGCGCGGTTTCTTGCGGCCAGAACTTCCGACTGAAAGCTAATTATTAATTCCCCGTCCTGGGAAAAACTTGCCGGCCACCACGACGCCTGATTTATTCTCAGCAGTCACGTGATAGCCATCGACCACTGTAACGACGTTATGCATTGCCGCGACTCGACGCGTCATTAAGTAAAACAGGGCATCATGGGTCAGTGAGTTAATAGATGGTTTAGCGTGTTGAACGCACATGTCCCCAGAGCTCAGTTACGCTTTCTGTTTTATATCTGTGGTTCCTTATTAAATTAACTCATCACGAACCTACGTTTCCAGGCGGTAAATTCCTTCGGTAGGGAAATGTGTGAATCAAAGGTACTTGCTTGTATTGACAACGAGATGAGAGTTATTGGCGGTTTTCTTAGATTAAATCTGTTTGGTACTTTAAATCTAGTATTTTATTGCCAATTTATCGTATTCCGCAATTTTTTTAGACTAACGTAAGTGAAATTACTGGGTTGACCTAGAATTTAAAAAAAAATAGAATAACCAATACAATTTGATATAAATAACTTCAAAAACGACATTTTTGGGAGTTACTAAGACTTAATGAACTAGTTTGAAGAATAAATCCTGAAGTTCAGAAATAATACATTCAATAATACAAGGAAGAATATGATACAATACAGCACCAAACTCTTATTAAGAAGAAGAAATTTAGTAAAACCACTACTTTAAAAATGACATAAACATAAATATTAGTAACCAAACTGTATTCTTGAATAATTATTAATAGTTTTTTTCAGACAGTTTGCACAATAATTTCAGTTGATGTACAACATAAACATATAAGACTGAAGTAATTTTTGTATATTCATTTTGGAGTAATTGACATTCACTACCTGTTCATCTAAGTTGCTAATTTTTATTTACCTTTGATAGTTTCCAAACGTATTTACATTGTATACTTCATAAATCCTTTGAAAATAAAGAGTAAGCAGCGGGCAGTGATTTTTCGTAAGAGATTAAACCAGTTATATTGTCGAATACTCTATTAAGTAATTGTTTATAATTACGATGTGCAAATTTGAGTAGATTATTTATTGGATATATAAATTAAATAAAACAAGTAACAAGGAATCATAGAATACATGTGGGAAATATAGCACTTTATCAGCCCTGTTCTTTTATTCTTTCAGGCAGGTTGTATATTTTTGCCGCTTATTTACATAAAAGTGTAACCAGTAAACACTGTGTAGAGAATGCACATAACACGCTCAATGATATAACACATGCTCACTTTACCACATAGCGCATTTTAGGTTTTTACCACGTCTGAATGTTGAGACTTATAAAATGATAAGGGCTGACAAACAGTACTATTGTGGACATACACCATTGCGATATATGTCATCCCAGAAATATTAGACTATTGTGGACATACACCATTGCGATATATGGCGTCCCAGAAATATTAGACTATTGTGGACATACACCATTGCGATATATGTCGTCACAGAAATA
>PNEQ01072583.1:10284-25137 GCA_003012365.1 Medauroidea extradentata
TATGTCGTCACAGAAATATTAGACTATTGTGGACATACACCATTGCGATATATGTAGTCCCAGAAATATTAGAGCATTGTGGACATACACCATTGCGATATATGTCGTCACAGAAATATTAGACTATTGTGGACATACACCATTGCGATATATGTCGTCACAGAAATATTAGACTATTGTGGACATACACCCTTGCGATATATGTCATCCCAAAAATCTTAGACTATTGTGGACATACACCATTGCGATATATGTAGTCCCAGAAATATTAGAGCATTGTGGACATACACCATTGCGATATATGTCGTCACAGAAATCTTAGACTATTGTGGACATACACCATTGCGATATATGTCGTCACAGAAATATTAGAGCATTGTGGACATACACCATTGCGATATATGGCGTCACAGAAATCTTAGACTATTGTGGACATACACCATTGCGATATATGTCGTCACAGAAATATTAGAGCATTGTGGACATACACCATTGCGATATATGGCGTCACAGAAATCTTAGACTATTGTGGACATACACCATTGCGATATATGTCGTCACAGAAATCTTAGAGCATTGTGGACATACACCATTGCGATATATGTCGTCACAGAAATCTTAGAGTATTGTGGACATACACCATTGCGATATATGTCGTCACAGAAATATTAGAGCATTGTGGACATACACCATTGCGATATATGTCGTCCCAGAAATCTTAGAGTATTGTGGACATACACCATTGCGATATATATTTCGTCACAGAAATCTTAGACTATTGTGGATATACATCATTGCGATACATGTTATCACAGAAATCTTAGACTATTGCGGACATACAACATTGTGATACATGTCGTCCCAGAAATCATAGACTATTGTGGACATCACATATTTTGCAATGGTGTGTGTCCACATTAGTACATTTTGTCATTCTGTCCCATTCAAGAAACATTCAATGACACATTATAAAGACTGTACGCGTGAACCAAGTGCCACATCTCTGCTATGCGGAAGACACTAAACAAGCAGCCAGACCTCTCGTCAACGACTCGTGTGAATTCAACTTCAATACATGGCCCAATAACTGTACGGACGCGACAACGCAGATATAGCAGTATGAAAAAATCTGTTTGAGATGGTGGCCAAGGGCTCCGATACAGTATATATAGCATGCGTGCTGTTTAGAAAGTACCTACCCCATTCCATCATCGTCTTGAATATGCTTCCTTATCGTATGTGAATATAGTTGAGATATGTATCGTCCAGATGGCAGTTTACAAGCCACGTAGGCCGTGTCCTTAAGACAGAAAGAGAGTGGTTTCTAATGTAGCTCGTCGCCAGACTATATATAATCTGTTTAGTTGTATACGTCAAAACTGTGCACAATTACTTGCTGAAATTTACCTTCTACTATTTACAAATTTATAAAAACATGGTTATCTTTGGTTAAATAAAATTCATTATTCTCTTTTTAATGCTTCAGAAACAACTTTTGCGTTGAAAAAACCCCTTATCAAGTCCTATAGTTATAAGCACGAAATAGGAAATATAAGTAAATATGTTAAAAATTACTTTTAAAGTAAGATTTAATGCAGCTGATATATTTTTGAATATTTTTACACGGAAATTGTTTTTTATATCTTCAGCTAAAATTATTTTGAAGAAATATAGGACATATTCTTAGGTACTTTCTTAATATTTATTTTGGTTGAGCAGATCGAAATTTTTCTGGGGAAAATTTCACTTTTTATTCAAATAAATAAGACGGAAATATGTCACAATTTTGAGAAAATTTTTAATTGAAACACTTTTTTTAGACGCGGTGAGAAGTAAATTCTTCCAAAAACGTTTGTTGCGTTACGAAATATAAACATAATTTTATTATATTTTTAATTGTACTATTATTACGTGTGTGTTGGTGTAGGACATAACCGTTATTAAAGTGTGCATGTTGTACAGTTGGGTACAGTGCTCCACGGTCTGTCAAACTCCTACTTAGAGAGAAGAGATATTCTGATGTTATTTTACAAGCTAGAGGCAAGAAATACAACTATATGGCCGGCACTAGTCTCTCATTCACGAAGAAATAGAGCGCGCAGAATTTCCTTATTGTGCTTTACTCTTTGTGACTTTATACCATGATTTATAATTCTATGTAAAGAAGGTACGACGATTGGTCAAAGAAGAGTTTTCATCTTTCAGTTTAACGAACCACATTGGTACTTTTACGAACAGGGTAGTGTAAAACGGCCTTTTTCTTGTTTTTTTTTATGTTTATAGAGGCCCCAAAATATTACTTTATAAGACATGTATATTTTACAAACATAGAAGCGTAATCTGAAGTGTATGTTTATATAATGGATAAACAGATTACAAACAAGTAAATAATTGTCGTATTGACAGTATCACACGTGAGACACGTCATTGTTCATGCACAGTGCGAGGACTCGGTTTATAGAATAATTTCAGACTGGGAGATGATTAGCTTGCTAGGTACCGAGTCTAGCCGCACAGCCCAGTACGAAGGGTTGCATATGCGGCAGGCGACCGGCGCAATGTTGCGTGTCGCACGGCATTTGGCCGCAGCCGCACATCCATCAGCGGTCCGTCAGGGCAGTTCCTCTAGGGGATGTGTCTCCACGGTAATTATAACTCACGTCAACGCACTTTGACGGAGTGCCTCCTTTTTACTGGCGTTATTTAGTGACTTAATTACCTGATATAAGGGCGTTACTTCACTTGGTTTTTATTTCTAAGACTCTTTCTGAACTCTACTACGCGATCTCTGAAAGTGAATTGTAAAAGCTGTTAAATGTGTACTAAATAGTTTGGATTAACACGTTGTGAGGTAAAGTAGATTAAACGTATTGTTAATTTAATGTTACATTCCACTCATTTAAAATTAAGTAGAATTTTACTACATCATTTTTATTATTATTTTAAGTTGGTTTCACGTCTCGTCGACAGAGATGTTATTTCCGAATGTTACACGCTACTTTACACAAGTACAGGAACTGGAGAGGAAATGGCCATGGTGTCCGTAAGAAACTATCCCAGCATTCAATTGGAGCGAGTTCAGGAAACAATTGAAAACTGGCATCAGAATGTCCGAAGCAAGGAATCAAACGTTAGGTCACCGGAATGCTAGTAAAATATTGTTCTCTGATAATAAAAATCAGCATTGCAGAAAAGCCAGGCAACAAGAAAGTTTTTCGTAAAAAATCGTATTTGGTGAAATATTAACGTACGAGTTTGTATAGCGAAACATTTTTTTATGCCCTTGGAGTAGCCCCGACAACGTGCTTAGTACTCTTATAAAATAATTTCTAGAAGTTCTCTGTGTATATATATATATATATATATATATATATATATGTGTGTGTGTATATACATATATATACATACACACACACCGTGTCCTACATTCGAACTTTCGTCTCGAAATTAATTTTCCAATAAAGTTGTAAGACGAACATTTGATGAAATTTGGTCATCAATTATTTTTTGTAAAATGAAGTTAGTTACTATCAAATATAACTGAAGAGCTGTCAGTCTGTTACAAATTTTGTTTGAATTCGTTTTGACATAACCTATACATTACGTTATGTTAGAATGGTTGCAAAATTATGATTATATATTTATGTTATGTTAGAATAATTAAGAAAACTACGGCAGCAGTTCTATTTAAGGAATATTCGATGTAGAAATTTTGGTAAGTAAATAAATTAGCCTTAAGGAGACGAGAAATGATTCACAGAAAATTTCATGTCTGTGCAAATAAAACAAGGACTGTTTAGAAATATATTGAATCACTACAGTACAGTTACAGCTACGGAAAGACTACACACATATGGTAACATACAAAAGGGTTCAGAGAACTTTACAGTAAACTGTAAATATTTTCGAAAAAAATTTGTAAACGTAGTACAACATAGGATTTGTTTGACCAGACACATTCATGTATGCAAATGTTGACTTTAAGTAGACCACAGAACATATCGAGTATCTCCATAACCGGAATGGACTACAGGATCTACTGGAAGTCTAAAGTCGCAAAGAAAATAAGTTGAACATAACGTAGTTAGAAAAGAAGTGTATATTTTTACCGTCAAAACATATTTAATACTTCCTGAACTTAGAGAAACTATCATTTTAATTTCAGTGCGTATGAGGGTTTTTCTAACGCTTCTCAAAATAAAGACAATGCACATTGTTATGCGTGGGTAGAAATTAAACGAATATTGTCAGATAACTTATTGCATTAGCACTCACTTTGAAACACAACAGTGATAATGAGAGATGGTTGTGGTGGTCAAAACTTAAACCACATAATGAAACTTGTTCGACACTCTCCAGTTTTTTGTCACTCATAAATTGTAAAAATTCGTTTCTGATTTTACTAAGAAAATTTTTGGAAGCCCAGTTGCCGAAGAAATTCCTTGTAAAACTACAGTGGTTGACTTTGTAATAAAATATACATTATATGTTTTTGACAAGCTATAGCCTCGTATATGAACTGGAAATAAGGAAAAAATTAAATTTTAAATAACTATTTTACTTAATTAATGACGCTAAACTTATTTATGAATTAAATGTTAAATAAAGACTTTTACAATAAATTATTTAAAAAAAAATCCGTGGAAGAACTTAGATTTGAACCCGCATTCCGCGTATGGAAACTACGCATCTTGTCCTTAAATCACATTAACTTTCGTGCTCTAAAGTCTTTCTTTATTTATATACATTCAGTGTACATTTTAATAATAGCCCTTTAATTTTGAAGCATGCAACCAATATTAAAATTCACTTTACCCCAAAAAACCGTTTTTCCCAGATTATGTGATTTTTGTGTAACTACGTAATTTCCGGCGAACCTGTGTTTTTGGAAGACTACAAATATTTTCTACGGTTTTTTTACAAAGATAATCCTTGTAAATTTATAAACGTATAATACTTATACAAGGAAAATTTTTGTACATTGACAAAAGTTCGCAAAATTTCAAAAATGCAGTAAATTTTACAAAAAAAAAATTACATCACAGAAACCTTTCAGTGTATGCAAGGAATGTCTTGTGTTGCATTAGAAACTTTACCTTTGTAACGTTAAACAAATGAATTTATAAAGAAACTATTTCTAAATTTTACAAAATTTTAGGGGGTACATAAGATGTTCAATGTTTTTAACTAACGAACAATAAATAGAGTAAAAGTTTCAAACTCTTCCTTATTAAACAAAGATCACAGCATGTATGCATGGAGGTTTGTAAATCTTACTTATTGTTGAAAGATCTGAAGAATACACATTTTTCTACAGTTACAATACAAAGACGTATCTTGTATGTTAAGCAAAAATATTTACATGTTAAATAAAAGTACAACAAATTTTTTTACAGTGTACATTAATACAAGTCGAGTGATAGGTCGAATAAAAACGAAATTTAATTTAAAATGTATAATTGTGTATCCACCAAACTATGAAAAACCTGGCTCGCAGTTTGGAAAGTACTAACAATTGATACCGACATAGAGTTTCCTAACTATACGTCAGCAATTATAGGAAAGAAGTTCCCTTCTGACTAACAATGTCACTTCAGGTTATATAAAAGGATTATCATTATACGTAATTCGTGAAAACTAAGTCCTCAGTAGTTGAGAAATGATGTAAAGGTCTTGGAGGAATACAGTACTACTACGGAGTTGCCTTGGAAAATTTTGATTAACTTCTATTTTACAAGAATTCAAAACTACAGCAACATTCATACTAACAAATAATTGTGTAGAGTATGTTAGTGTGATATAGATGAACAACAAGTTTCAGATAACGCAATCAATGATCAGTACAAAGTGAAACAGTTTATTTTTTATTTATTTATTTCTTGTGAAGGTGATGGTTAATGGCTTATTTGTGATTGGAATGTGTTTTAGGTAATTCCCACTTCTCTGTCGCGTTCATAATGTTCAGATTTGCATAAAATTTTAATTGGAGACATTGTTGAACTATAACAGCATGTTGTAGACTCTACTACTATACCTTTATATTTTTTATGATTCTCTCTCCTGAAATAAGTGAAGCTCAATACGTGGATTTTTGCTGGATACATTAAAAGTATTAATATTAATTGCCATACAATCAGAAAGTTTTAACATTACACAGACATATGTAAATGTTGCACATTTTCGAGAACTGTGTTTCAGTACAAACATATTAGTATCCGAGAAAGTAAAACACACGTGAATGCTTAACTGAATTGGGAATTTGCAAAAGGGACCTATTCCACTTTTTTAGCAAATTCAGGTTATACGAGATTCCGACTCTCCAAAGCATTCTCTTGGCTGTCAGCAACAAAAGGAACCAAGTCCTATGCAAGAAACGCGTTAGACAGGCTAGTAAATATATGTGGAACATGCAAAAGGTACCAAGTTCAGGACTTGGGACATTTTGTTAAAGATACCAAGTCCTGGACATTGTACCTTTTGTTAATGATAACTGATATCGACATTACAATTACATTGTGATCCTCTATTTTAAAAAAGTACTGTTAGTTTTAAAATAATGAATATTGCTATCACCTTTAAAATGGTTTATGTACATAACTTATGTCTGTAGACACAATATGCAAACAAACATATTCATATCTGTACTTTCATAATGCAGTCAACACACCAGTGGTATGTACGTACATGCGCAGAATAATCTATCTACTTCATCGATAGTCTATGGTATAGACGGCCGTAAGTAACGGCGTTTTTATAGATATTAGTACCACTGAACTTTTGTGTATGTGTTGTGTTTGGTTTATTGGTTGTTGTGCAACTGTACAATAGTTGCAGTTCACGATGAAATGGTCACATTCCACTACAATATACAACATTCGCCTGCAACAGACTACTATACATGTCCATGAATGTGCCAATAGTGCATTATTTTGTTTACGATTTACATTATTGTTGTTGAAGAATCTGTTTCCATGTTGTACAGTAGTTCTTTTTTTTACTAGCATATACCAAGGTTCCAATACTTTATGCCAAGGACATTATGTTTTAAATAACATTGCTTAATGGATGTAAGCAGTCATGTTAAGAAACAAACTACAAATTATCGGATTTCTTATCACAATTACTTTTACAGTAATTTTTACTTTTTACGAATTACATTTTCAAAAAATATTTACTACTTGTAATTTAAATATAGCATTATAAAAGTAATAATTACATTCCTGTAATCGTTACTTTCAGTGATACTGATCTATTAGTTAGCTTTCAAGCATGAAATAGAAAGGTTTGGAATTGTCGGGCGAGCTGTAATTCCTGAAGTTGAAGGAAATGGAAGTTTGGATGAAAAAGAGCTTTATCTTAATATTTCAACAATGTTTGAGAATTCAAATTAATATTTGTTGAATCGTTCCAGTGACTTATACGTCTTTCAGCAAAATGCAAACCTCAAAACAGCTTTTTTTTTTAAGTTCAGTACGTCACCATCCATTGCTCCAGTTGAACAACTATTTTAGTGTTTCTAAAGATGTGTTTTCTCAAAAGAGAGGGAAACTTTCTTACGAACACTATAAAATGCAGTTGATCTGCAAAATGAATTCTGAATTTCAAGTCCTGATGACATGCAAACATGCAGTTGTTCCGTACAATGTATTCTAAACCTGAAGACATAATTATTGTAAAGTTTTTAATGCGCTGAGAAGTAATTGTGATTGTACTTGTAATTCATCAAATTACATATTAAAAATGTAATTTTTACTGGTAATTAGTTCCTTTGTGATAAAATTAATTGCAATTGAGCTCAGTTACTTATTTGCGGTACTTTTAACATAATTGGATATAAGAGACCAGGTGCTTGTGTTTGCAAAATATGTTTTCATCTCTTATATTATTAATTATTTAATATAATATACCAACACTGTACTAATAAATACTCAAATCGTTATGTTTTATGTGCCAATGTTAGAATGAAAGTAACTTCATTTGCAAAAGGTGCCAACTTTATTAATTTATAAAAAAAAAAAAAAAAGACAAAAGCGTATCTATGCAAATTATAAATCATATTATTCCATACACACTATACTTTCAAATTATCCATTATTGATAACCTGTTCAGTTCCTAGATCCACTATTGTAAGTTTTTTGATGTTTCCCAACAAGCTACTCACTCGGACTTGGTCCCTTTTTAAAATTCCTGATTCAGTTGAGGATTTCCTCTGAGACAAGAGGACTCCATTTTTAAGAGAGCCACGAGTCAGGAGTTACATGCACAGAAGCGAGACAACTTCAAGGACGACAATGACACAGGGATATATTGATGAATTGTCGCTACGCGTCCAGCATCGAACAAGAGTGCACGATATCCGTTGAACCGTTTAGGTACGAAATTTTTATTCGTATTAGTATAATTTTACTGTTGAAAAATCTGTATAAAAATAAGTGCAGTGCTACGCCTTTATTCCGCACACATCGCGTAAGTAAATTTTCAGGTAGGCCTATAGCGGTTCGGATAGTATTTCATTACGTATATTAGCATCTAAATAGTGTTTCTAAATGTTCGTGTCGTCTTGGAAGTGACATTTCGCGAATTTTCTAAGTGTGCTTACTTCTCGTAACTAGATGACTGGGTGACCGCAGAATAAATTCGTAAAAATGAACATTTCCCAACACATCGTAACGCAATTACTATGTATAGTACATGATCACCTTAATATGTGTTGTTAGCCAGCAAAAAAAAATTGCATGTGTATGTAACTCTGTGTAACTTGTAGACATTACCTCTGATAATATTTTCAGCTAACAAAAAAAAAAAAATGTGTATCCAATATTTTATGTGTGATGCCATACCAGAGTTACTATTAATTTTTTCTCCTGTACTTGCCCATAGTACTTACTGACATACATAGATAATTGACTACAAGTAATGTAGCTAGGAGGTACTCAGTGGCTCTGCCTGCCTGGCAGACGTGGTGCGAGCGAGAATAGATACATGTCGTTAAGGCCTCGCTCTTTAGTTTTGCAGGGGTTTAGAGAATTTTATTTACGCAAATTAATACATATATTGAAAATTCATTCTTACAGTTTTGACACATATATATCATCGTTTGTATCTGAAATTTTCTGTCGCAATTCACCAACTGGATTTTCAGATTTTTATCCCTGAAATATCACACATTTTGTTGCCAAAATTAGCCCAAATGAAGCAAAATATTGTTTTGCTGCTAACTGGTACATTATTAAAAAAACTCTCAGGCAAAATTGTGTATCGTATGACTGTAAACAGTCTCAAAAAAGCATTTGGTTAAAAAATATTCGAGTTATTTGCAATTATTTGAAATAAATGATATATTCCGTGTGGCTTAGTCGACATAAGCGGTGCCACCTCACTCTTGATAATACGCACGTATTGTGACAAAACCTTCCACTAACAACGTCAACGCCGATCTCCGCAGTGTATAGGCCTACCCGCCGTAAGTAACTTGATACACTCTGAAAGCCCTGCTTCTAGCTTGGATATGTTTTCACACCAACAATGTATCCTTCCGCCAAACGTCAACAATAACGTTGCCAGGCTGACGGTTACACTGCAAGCCAACGTACATTGTTCATCCGCCACCACTAAGTACGTCACATCTAAAAAAGCTCTTCACTATAAACTGAACAATCATAAAAAATTGTAATTAATTAAACATATTTTTTATTGGGCCAAGTGATGTTAACTTTTAAAAATTTTGGACGTTTAAAATTGTTTTTAGTTACATGGAAGTTTTGATATTAAATACAATAAATATGGCTGCAAAACGGCTGAATGAAAACATTATGCAGTGCTCACTTTATCGTGAACGGCCTATAAATGTAATATACATTTCATTTCCTGAAAATGAACGCATTATGTGCACATTCCATTAAACGATATTCAATATTTTAGCCCCTGTTCACGACATACAGAAGAACTATTTCTACGACATCAATGCCAACCCAACCATCCTCCAACTACCATATAGCAGACTTCTTTAACTCACTTTTAAAATAATTATTACAAACTGTTTACATACTCACGAACGCGTAACAATAACAAGTAAATTTATTTGTTTACCTCACCGTAATGTTTTATTCATTTGCTTACATAGTTGTATGGTAATGACGGAAATATCCCTAGTATTTTTTTTCAACAGCTCATTTCTAAAGGTATCAACTTACCGTACGGAGGGTATAGTCGACTAGGCGCTAGTCTACGGTGCGAGAGGTCCTGGGTTCGAATACTGGCACGGGGATGGCTGTTGTGTTCCCCCATGATCTCACTTCATTCATCGGCCCTTAAGATCTTGTTATCTAAGGGTCTCAAACCCCCCCCCCCCCCCACCTCACCAACCGTCTATAGTACCAATGCGCTAAATTGGCGCACAGATTTTTACATAGGACTGTTTTCATACGTGATTATTCTATAATTTATTTGTAGGAAGACTGGCGCAATGTCAAACGAAAAGTTCTATTGTTATATTCTACGAATATGATAATATTTATAACACAACAGTCTGGAAAAAAAAGTTTCTAGACATTTTGAAGGACTCCAAAATTATATATCTTATAGTCTTGTCTGTATATAAACGTTTACGAATAGTTCGTTGTTTAAATAGATAAATACAACAGGAAGATGTCAGGCATATACGCGAAGAATCACGTGGTAACACATTACAAGAGCGTGAACATAGCGGACTGGCCACATGTAACAAGAGCGTAAGGGCGCCCATCTTACAGATTGTAAATGGATTGGGGGGGGGGGGCAAGATCATAATATATATGTTTATGTCAACATGAATGGATACATCCTGTGTATAAATTTGTAGCCACTGGCATACGACACAAGAAACCGCTTTGATTACGAAACTTATCAAACTGCAAATAGTTTTCTGTAAATTGTATTAAAAAACAAAACTATATACATTGCGGAACATCTGTTACGGGGGGAGGGCTCACGCCCCCCCCCTGCTCTCCCCCTTCTTTTATGGGCGTCCTTGCAAGGACGCATTCTTGGGCAGCTGGAAACAACGTGGATACCACGTGTTCGAGGTCACAGCCCGGGTCAAGCCTGGCAATTCCCCGCCCAGTAGCTGCCATACCACCTCCACCACCCCTGCCACAGCAGTGTTTCGGTTTTCCCTGCGGATCTGAATAAAACATGGGCCGACCTTCACCTGGCTATATAAAACTTGTCTCGGGGGAACAGAAAACAACGACCCGTTGCTCGGGCTGCTCCGCTCTCCTCCGGCGAGCTCGCAGGGGAACTGAAATACGACCGGCGCGAATCACAACCGAGCCTGCACGCCTATTAATTACAAGGGTCGGGGCAGTCTGCGGCGGGAGGCGAACCCGCGACTCCACGTTTAACTGCCGGGATTATCCCCCCCCCCCTCCCATCACCTCTTTACGACGTCTAGTCAGTCGAAGTACAGAAGTAGCTGCCCCGGCCATCAGACACGCTTCTCCGTCCTCTGCGAGAAACATTTTTACTTTACAAAAATGCAAACTAGTTTTCGAACATATATTTATATTTATTTATTTGGCACTTTAATGCCTGTCAAACTCAAAAGGCTTTGGTAAGTGAAACACTTTGGTATTAGGGGGGAGGGGGGAGACTGAAAAGTAATTTGCCAGGGCCAACCGCGTCTAGTATTCACACTTTTTGACAATATATCAAGTTTATTGTCAAACTGGCAGCCAATTAGGGGTTATGTGTTGTCTGGCCGATTACAACCAAATTTTGACAATATATAGCAGGAGAGATAGAGAAAGGTCAAAGAGACAGAGAGATGAAGATTTTATCATCTACACTTTGTATTTTGAAAGATATATTGTTGTAGGTTCGTCATTGTGAATGATAGTAAGATTTAAATAAAGCTGTTATGTTATATTTAATTAACTGTTAAAGTTAGTTAGACAGAAAATGTATTTTCAACAGTTCATAAACGAAGGTTTGATATTTGAAGATATTGTAAGAAAGTCCTCGTTTCGTAAAACCGAATGAAATAAGTACTGTATGTTATGTTTCAAGGATAACACAATATATTTTTGATTTTATTTTTGATATCTCATCATCAAAGATGCCTCTCTCTAAAGTTTTTTTTTTCTCGGTGTATTGCCTAGTTTCGCGGTTTCTTTACACTACATAGTTTTGTTGTAACTAAAAGATCGCAGGATTTCAAATTGTCGAATACTTCACCATTCACTGGATTAATTATAATAAAATACTTTAGAGTGAAGGGTTAACCTGGAATTTTCATACAGAATAAGAATACTGTGTTGGTGCAAAGTAACGTCAGTTTGCGGAATCTTGATACTCGGTCATTCTTGCTGGAAATGAGGTTTCTTCTCGTAGAAAGGTACAATGTGAACATGAATAATTGTGGCAAATAAATGCATATTACTAACCCTCTGCTACGCGGTTCAGCAGTTGGTAGGCGTGCCCTTACAGTGGCCGTTTTGTGGACGTATATTGTGTGTTCAAAGTCTAGAAGTGCGGAAGTGGCAAGGATGGCACTGCACACGCATCATGCCCCGCCCTCGCTTCTAGGCGCAACCAATGAACTGGCTGCTGTCCTCTAGCCGACAACTCACTTCTATGAGACTATAATTCTAACCCTCTCATTTTATGACATAAAATTAATGATAAATAGTATTGTACGCGTGTATGCTTTTTAAAAGATTATGCGCTAAGATATTTGTACCTAAAATGGATAATAAAAAACTAACATTTTCTTTATTTTCTGCTGCGGGAAAATGATCTTTAGATACACATGGAGGACCTGAGGCAGGCATACACCTGTATATATACATACACACACAGACCACACCCCACGTTTCTGGACAAGGGGTACCTACCACTGTTGAGATAGCGAAGTAGCTCTCGTTGGATGGTCCTTCGTCAGACAACTTTTCCGCCTGGGTTTCATTCACGGCATTTCTTACCGGGAATCGGGAACCACACACTTTAGCGAAGTGATTTAGCTTCCCACTCTTCTTACATATTTTGTTGTAGGCTGGGCATGTGGAATATTTATGAAACCACCCACACTTCAGGCATGCCGCCTCACTACCACCACTAACATTCACTCGCTACTTTGATGCACCGTTTTCACTGCTGCTCCTCTGATGCACTTTTGTTCGAGCCCTCGGGACGCCGTTGTTGATGTTGACCGTAACAACTTTCACTTCGCTCCTCCCTTGTAAAGTTTAAGCTTGCGCTTTGCTAGCTTCCGTTGCTCTATAATTGTCGGCCGCTCGTTGGATTGGCAATTCCGCTTCACGAAGTAGACGCTCCCTCACATTCTCGTCTCTAATACCCAGTACGATTCTGTCCCTTATCATCGTTTCCTCATCTAGGAACAAACATGATTTAACTTTAGTTTTGAGTTCAGTTAAGTAGGCATTGAATGGCTGGCCTTTTTGTGCTGTGCTACAAAAGACGAATAGTTCATATACCTCATTCTTCCTGGGGGCACAATAAGCCTCGAAGTGCTGTAGCTGACGTGCATTTGAAAGTATCGTATACCTCGATCCCTTCATCACCGATGCGATTGAGTAGGACGGCCACTTTTGTTTATTCCTGTTTTTTGCATGCTCCTGATGCTTCCAAAAATTCTTCGAATTTTCGACGCCACCTTGCCCAGTTATCCGCTGCTGTTTTGTTGCCATCAAAGCTGAGAGGTTGCGGCGGGCGAAAGAAGTGTTTACATGGTATGACTTGCACGTGGAAACCACTTCTGACACTAAATGTAGTATTTATAAGTAATTATAAAGAAACAGCCGTTCCAGTGGTTCACATGTTTTAATCACTGGAAACGTGTCATTACACTCATACATCATTACTAGAGTCCCGGATATTTCGCGGGTTCAACAACCAGCAGACTGGACTTCAAAGTCCTGTATACACTCTGTCCTCAGCTACTTGTACATTGTCTGCTACTCCAGTGAGTGAGCATTTGAACATTTGCCGATGTAGCGCGGCAGTCCATGAGTGTTTTTATGCATGTCCGCCATTGGTTCGGAGTCCTCAAGGTCACGTTTAATAAACAATGACTAGGGCCCGGTAGTTTTCGCGAAAACATTTTTGCAGCACTTTGTTTCAGTGCCTTACGTGCGCACCTGCATCTCTGCTATGTGGTCAGTGATTGGAGGTTAAACCCGCGAATCACAGACGTGATGTGTGACAGTTATCCGTGTACTGATTGGCACAGTCAAATGAATAACGACTCTGCACAAAAACACACTGTCAGTAGCCTTGAAGTTGAGCTGCAGGTGTGTACGTAAGACACTGAAACAAAGTGGGGCAAAAATCTTTTCGCGAAAACTACCGGGCCCTACAATGACCCGATCGAAAAAGTTTCCAACATGCACATGACTTAGAAATGTAACCTCTCCTCAGTTGAATCCGCGAAATTTCCGGGACTCTATTCATTACATCACGTACTACGTCCATCAATCCACTGCTGCCAACACACTCACATTATATGTATCTATCACAATAAACACTAATACAAATTTACCACATTACATCTTATTACAGACAGCACACAAAGATGAGTGTTTAACACTTCTGTGGACTACGCTGTTCTACGTCTTTCCTTGTCTGCCTCTACTGGAGAGGTACCGCCTCCTCGGATAACGAGCGTCTCGAGACAGACACTGGACGCGACGACTGCGCATGCGCACGAAATATTACCTACGTAAAGGAATAGGAAACGGACTGAACTGAACCGATCGTGTTTACGTCATGACGTCCTTTTGTTTACTTTATGTATATAACAGATGTTGCGGTTTGGTTTTCCAGCGAATACTGTTGATCGCCTTTGTTTCCAGTGA